>DVQP01001813.1:0-14186 GCA_018231745.1 Danaus eresimus
CAAAACTTCTACATGATAAGAGGTATTTCGACGTCAAAAGTTTTACAATATGCATTCTTATTGCTAACAAATTTGTGTGGGACTCGGTTTATTAATAAACTCAGTTGACTCACTCAGCATCGTTCCTGACGCAGGCGTCCAGCTCCAATATATGTTTCCCAATGAACCAGACCAAGTTACTAAAATACGGCGCAGCGGTTCTAAGGACAATCAAAGTAGTTTATGCTTCAAATAACGAACACATAATTTTAACTATATTTCATTAAACGGATAATTTTACTTGGATTCCTAGATAATCCTGAACTGTTTATTATAAGGTTAACTATCTGACGGTTAAAATTAAATTCAAACCAATAGCTGTTTCTGAGATTAGTTGAAGCAAATAAACATCTTCAATTCAATAGAATTTAATTACTCTCATAGTTTTGAGTATGGAATAAATGTTGCACAAACAGAAATACCACACATGTACACAAAGAATAACACTTTGATTTAATGTACACATTAAAATAAACTCAAATTCATTTAACTAAACACACATTTTATAATTGATATTATTAATAATATTAAGCTTTATTTACTTTACCTGTCTCTTATAAACCGCAACATACTAGCATCTTGTACTTTATACACATTCAAAGTCAATGTACGGACGGCTATTCTAACCATTGATTCCGGATGATTAAAAAACTTGATGGCCTCCGTGTACAGAGGAAAGTCCTTTGTGTGCTAAAAAAAACCATACAATTCTTAACCCAAAACGAAACTAAATTTACGTTAATTATAACAATAATATTTCTAAATAAAAAGTCATGAAGTAAATGTGTTCAAGCTTTATTATTACATAAGAATAATTAAGTTTAACGAGCGGATATTATCATTGAAATATAGAACAAGGATGTATAAGATAAACATACATATGAATTACCTCATTATAAAAGAAGTGTATTGTGTGATTGTTCAGTTTGAAGCTGAGAGTTTTAAGGAAAGATATATAGTAGGCCATCACTTCTTCATCAGATATATCGAATTTATGCACTATTATTGAATTCACATGATTATTGCTGAGAAGATAATCTGTAATAATAAAAATGGCATTAATAAAATCTACCACATTGTAGCAAGTAACAGTTATTTAACATACTTTAAGTTAGAATTTTTTAGAGCATATATCATTCAGAAGCCAAATTCTCGAGATAGTTTCATTTATATTGTGTATTGAACAAAATAAAATATGTTTAGTGAAAACATCAACACATAAGAAGGTAATTTTTTTTTGTCTAGTAATATTTTATAAGATAAGTATGTGAGAATGACGAAAAAATTGTAAAAATATCAATTTCATCAATAAATTGATTCAAAATATTTATTTCTGAACTATATTTGTTATTCACCATAATTTTAACATGATTATTCAGATATCATTTAATATCCGGCTTTGTTAGAAACATATTGAATGTTAGTGACCCATACAATAAATTACTCTTGGCACCTTAATTTCTTAAAAATCACATTAAAACCTAACCAAAATATTCATATATCATACAAAATAGACACTCAAATTGTTTAAATGGATTATTATCAATCTGTAGGTATAAAATAACTTTTTACTTACATAAAGATGTTTCATTTCTAATATTCTCAAACAATATATTAAGTGTCTGCAACAATTGTACACAAACATATGAAGACCCGCCACATTTCTGTCTCATAATCCTTAAGAAATAAGATAGCATATTCTTCTCTAGGAAAAAGCTGAAATTATTATATTACACATACATAACTAAAGAGGTTTAATACAACTGTAATAAAATATACATGTAATTTCACAATCAAACTATTGTTGAAATAAATTTACCGTTTATTTTGAAATTGGAATCATATAAACATGGAATTTTTACATAACTACCTTTGCATAATTTATAAGTAGAGTAGTCATTGCAATAAAGATAATTATGTATGGATTATTTTATTTTATTTGGAAGTTTTTTAATATAATTGCAGTGTTATAGACTAATAAGAATATTCAGTTAATGGCTTGGTAAATCATTATTTTTCAGGCTAGAACAACATATTTTTAAAAGTATATGTACCAATTTTGTTTTTATAAAAAAAATACATAAAATTTTGTTAATTAAGTATTTGGAAACTTAAATACAATATCTATTTAGAGATCTTAAAAAAATAATGTAATATCTGAAAATATAAAAATTTTCATACATTTACAAAAACAATTCAGTATCGCCATTTCATTTATTTATGTCCCTATAAAACTTAAAACCTGTTTTCACAAAGAATCGAACGTGTTGGCAAGGTTGCATTTTATCAATACATTTAAAGGCCATGATAATAAATTATACAAGGAGATTTAAAAACATGAAAAAATTATACAAATACTTACTCAAATACAGAGCTATCATTCTGGTCACCCCATATAAGTATTTCTGCGATACATCTTAATGATTCAACTAATATTCCTCTGTTACTTTCTGATACAGTAGTGTTTCTACATAGAATATTGTGTAAATATTTCAACCTTTCCAGCGAATGGGGATTTTTAGGGCGACCCCAACCGCCCCCAAACCAACTACGACTTCGAAACATCACTCTCCAGGATTTGTAACACGATTTTTAAATAAAAACATCTTTCGTAGATCTCACATATATGCGTCACAAATTAGCATCATTTATTTACTAGATTAAACAAAATGGCATGTATTAATATTAATAATTATCCCGTTCCATGTTTTACCGTCAATTGCACCACTGACCTTAACCCTTTAATTTAGTTTTAGTTTTTTTTTTTATTTTTCTACAACACTACACTTGTTATTTTGCACTTCCTGTTACATACGTGCTAGTGAATTAGCGAGTAATGACAATCATTTGACAGCTGTCAGACACATAACGTCTAGAAATTCACTTTAAGATGTTACCATTTATATAAAGTAAAAATATAAAAAAAAATGTTTCATTGTTAGTAGCCACATGTTAGTGAGTTAAAAGGGAGCGATTTAAATTAAGATTCTTACTTCCAACTTTGAAATCAATTATTATTGGTATATACCAATAATAAACTAAAGCATATAAATTGCTGGATTTACTTGTGAGATAGGTTGAACAAGCTTAAATAGATAATCATTTACATATTTAAACTCCGTAACTGCACATAATATGATACGCCCTTTATATTTATATAGAGCATTGTTGTCGTTACATAAGAATGTTAATTTTTGATATAAGAAAGGAACTTATCCACTTATTTCCTACTTGTAGGTATTTTCAGATAGTTTTTAACATTTTGAATATTTCAAGAATGTATTTTAGAAAATATGTACATACCAGTTACTAAGTTTACCATAGTTTATAATAAAAAATAAATGAATAACACAGGATGGGAAAGTACATTTAGTGCATATTAAGATTAAAATTTATTAAAAGGGAATTTAAGTATATTGTTACAAAATTTGTATTTTTGTATTTAAGCTCAAATTTATCTCTTAAAATCATAAATATAGGAACTTACGAAAAATAAAGAAACATAATTTACATACGCACAAAGAAATGTTACTTGTTGTAAGCATCAAAAAATTAAAAAGCTTAAGAAATTGTTACGTTGAGCTCCTTTTAAAAAAAATGATTATTTGTTAATTTTAATAGTTAATCAACTTTTAATTTTCGTATAAGGATTGGATGTTTATTTTACTGTAGCTATGTAGAAAATATCTTACGAAGAGAATTTTGGACAATACTTGTATATAGTATTTTTTTAAATCAAATTCTATTGTTTTTCAGTTCTTATTCTACTTCAAATTGAACCCACACGATTTGTGCTTATTTTTTACTTTATTCTTTTAATATTCTGTTACCATGTTTTAGTGGAAAAGGATAAATTTTTATTTCACCACTCCATAGTTTCTTCGATAAAAATAATGTTTGGTAGAAGGTTTCACTACATCACTAATATGAAAATAATTATATTTTTCATATTCAGCTTAGTCATACAAATTGGAGGCATATGATAAAAATATGTTACTTTAAAATATTGTGTCAACATTTTACTTTACTGAAAATTAAAATTTGTATTTATCTAAAATGAAGAGGGGTCAAGAATAGTTTAAAGCAAATAAAAAAATATATAACCTAGCAAAATAACATCTTTTAATATTTTCTTTATTGTGCGTTTATTTATTTTATAAACGTAACGTAAGGTTAATACGATGCAATTTACACTAACATGTTTAAATAAAACTAGTTAACATTATGCAATTGTAAAGTATTTATTTCCAATAATATTTTGTTTATTACAAATCTTATATTAATTTAAGTTTATTATAAATAATTAAATTAATAAGAAATTCATTAGGGCGAACTTTTGACATTTTGTATAAAACAGTACAAATATTTACGTTCACAAATTAAAAATAATTAGCTAATTTATGTTTGTGACACATCTTTATAAATATGTTTTTTTTTTCTTAACGACTAAAAATATTCTATTCCACTCGAAACACTATGATCACACTTTAAAAAGTAAAATTAATATCTAATTACTGGACGGATACAACTTAAACTAAGGTGCTAATAAATTAAAGTGTGAAATAAATATAAAGGTCTTCATTGTCATTGAAACCAAGATTCAAATGCGCCAGGAGACTTGCATGATAAATCGTGCTACTTACTTTGAACAATTCTGTATACAGTCGTTGTATAAATGGAAAATATGAGTATTTTATTTCGTTACTTAACATCGATAATTAATTATCTGTATTTCTTAATGTCAAATTTAGTTGTGCTGTTTATAATCATATGATATGAAATATTTTTGTACATCGTTTAGTACATGTAATACAAGCATTTTGAACATTCGATGTCATATTACAAACTATTTTTTTTTTTTCACAATTAAGGGTGAATTATGCTTGACGTATTGAATCTGTAAACTAAACATACACGGACTCGATACGAGCCATTGTTACTAACTAAAAAACCCCATCGTTTTAAGGGTAGAAGTTTTGTAGGGCATCCGAGTAAATTGAATTGTAAGTGTCGCGAAGAACATATACGCTATCGCTGGGCTTTCCATTGAAAACATATGGTCCCTTGAGATTGGTGATTTTGGAGTTTGTTGGAGCTGGTTTTGGCTTGGTGAAGGATGGTTTGTACTCAGGACGAGGGGCTGGTGGCATAACCGGTGGGGACGGCCCATATCCGAAGGGATCCATTTGAGGAGCTGGAGGGTACCCTGGTGCACCGCTCCATTGATATACTCCAGTGGGTTTTCCATTGGAAACGAAGTCAATAGGCAGGTTTATAAAAGGATCGGCTTGCTGGGGAACACCTGGAGGCAGCATAGGAGCCATAGGCCCAAGAGACGGTGGTTGAGAAACGTAACCCAATCCAGGCACAAACATGTACGGAGTGGGTGGTAGTCTGATATAGAAAATAGGAGAATTATCATACTGGAGGGAGTTTATGTTGTCGTTGGGATAGGAATCCGAATTGCCATTTTTTTTCTTGTTTTGTTGCTTGCGTTTGCTTGGAATGGTCCTAGATAAGTCTTCTTCGTCAAAACGGTCATCGTTCACTGCAAAAGTGACGTCATCATCGTCATCCTCAGCGTAATCAAGACCTGAGGAGAGAAAAGAGGGAAAGAAGCCTCGGAATAGATTCAATGCCTTGTTTCTTCTATTTGTAGCTACTGGAGGCTTCGTGGTTGTGACTTTAAATTCTTCTTCCAGTTTGCTTTGTCTGCCGGCATCTGTTTCCTCTAGGATCGCCGCAGCCCTCGATCTTCTCGAAGGCGCACACTGAGCATCATAGACGATGGCTAATAACAGGAGAAGTGGCAGCAAAATTGGAGTCTCCATCTTAATTTTACTGAAATAAGAAAAATAGAGAAGTGTTCATTAAACTAGATTTATAAGTCTTATTTTATCCTACTTTATGTTCCCTATTAAATAAGATGGCTAAGCTTAACAAATCAAGTGATGCAAAGCCACATAAAAGTTTCCAATCCCAATCAAAAAAGGCATAAAATACGAACAAACAGTAATTATAAGTCAGTCCATCAAGTTATTTAATGAGAGCGAGACTCATTTAGCGTAGTCATTATATTTCATAACAGCATGCATACTGCATCCGATTTTTCAACAACCAACAAGACCAAGATAAATTGCAGGATGTTAAGGGCCATCGATTAGAGCTCAGCAGTCGGTACGGACAGAAAAAGTAGGCGTCGATATTTGTAGTCATTACTTAGTCGTAATCAGGAGCCCATAGCACTGATATATTTTTAAATTGGGCAGACAATTGTTTTAAATGGACAATAAAGAGAGCCGGTGTGGAAATAACGAATGGTTACGCCAGTTACTTGAATAATAAAATCAGGATATTATGTTACTTTTTTATAAGGAAACTATATAATGCGTAGTTCTATCAGTGTAAAACCAGAAAAACCCAAGAAAGAAAAATTGTTTTACTTAGACATCACTTATCTGGATAAGCCCTTAGGAACATTGTTATAGATAAAATAATCAAGATTAAAACTGTATTTATGTCTAATCTAAATTTAAATTAAATAGGGTTTTTAGTATCGCTAATAGGTTTTTCATTATGTTATTATCTATCGTTTATTACATGTGCCGGCGCTTACAAAGTTGGAAACGTACTATAATCGTAATAAAAAACATTAATACAACACTAAGGAAGAGTAAAAACTTGGCCACGCGGAGATTTAGTTTTAAATTAATTAAAAGATTTTGTGAAGCGAACTGAATGAAACATGTTGTAGTTTTTATCGTAATGACAATTTTAACTTTAACTTTATGTGTTCAATATATCTATAGAATTCAATTAAGGTTATTTCTTACTGATTAAATGGATCTCATATACATTTACTGGAATAATTTAATTAACTCTTAAAGTTTTAACTACAAAGTACTTATTACCATACAGATTTGAATTAAATAATCACGATAGCTTAAATTTAAGTTTTAAGTATCATTTCATGGATTGTATAGAAACAATTTTTTTAGAGTTCCAACAGTAATTATTAATGGTCTGGCTTTTATTGCGAATTTACACATAATACTCGTATTTAAAGAAATAGTGAGCTGTGTCAAATTTACCAAATTTAATCGTTAGTATATAGAAAAATGGTTTAAAATGAATTTACTCTTCTTAGCTGGTAAGTTTATTGAAGTATGAAAAGTTATGTCTTATTATTGTTATTAAAATATTATTGCGGATTTTCTAGGCATAATTCGGAACCAAACCTCGAGAGCAAGTCAAGTTATACCTAATTTAAGATGGAGTCTTGTACTTGAAGTTTTTTAAGTATTTTGCAAGGAAAGTTAACAGAGATATTTTCAATCACATACACCAATACAAGAGACTCTTTTTAAAAGTTTGAATAGTACTCAGTGACCTTATAATGTCCTAATCTTGTGATAATATCTAATACGATGTCACCAACATAAAAAAAAAATAAATTATTTTATATATCAAAGTAGTTTTTCCAATAAAAAAAGTGTACATCGTCCCAATACACGGAGCGTTATTGCTTATCATTCATAAACATACGCTGAAACTACCACGTGCGAAGATTAATGAATGGAAAACTGAAAGCGTTCGGTGTGCAGTTAGCCGATAGAAACATTTGGTAAGGATAATGAATAGCATTAGAACTATCGCCGTCATTACCAAACCGTTGGACTTTTTTTTAACAAACAAGTTATCATTAGATGGTAATATTATTAAAGGTCATTGCATTGTAATGATTACACGTTTAATTTGTGTAGAGATGGACGTGTAAAAAAATCGTATCGATGATTTGTTGCTGAATAAAGTTGTTTAATATAATAGATTTTTTGTTTATTCGCATTAAGATTACGTTGGATTTTTAATATATAACATTACCTTATATTAATTTGCAACTTTTAATTCTAAGACATTGTTTAATTTGTTGTTTATTAATAAAAAAAGAAGCTGACTTTAAAGGACTATTAACATTTCCAGCTTATAAAGTTTATTATCTGACGAGTTCTAAGTAAATTAGATTAAATCAGATTCTCACTGTAGATTTAACATGGGCTCATTAATTGTATGTTTATACTATTATTTTTAATCGTATCTAATCCGTGTTTTATGTTGCTTACATTATCGAATACTGGAGCACTTGGTAAGTACAAAATTACTTTATTAAACTGCACACCTACGAAAGGTTTTCACTCATATAAAGCTTATAGCCATTCAAAGTCATATAGTATAATTTAAACAAATGCATATCAAAGCTACTATTTTAGTTAATGTATAAGTTTAATAATTGGTATAATACTTAAACTGTATAAGAAGCTTTCATTAATTATTTTAGAAGGATTAAGTTGTACAAGGTTTCGTATTTTTTGAGAATGCTTTTAATATTTTTACCATTGACATTTCTTCAATTTAATTTTATATAATTCTTGTCTATTATAAGAAGGTAAAGTCAGACCTTGGATTATTTCGAAATCAATGTTACATATTTTAAAAGATAAATTGATAACTCTGACAATTATTGATGATTGATGGAGCCTATTATTTTATTAATGTCAATAGCCTTCCGCCTAAAAGATGCAAATTAAATCCAAATTATAGGAGTTGGAGCTAGGTTAAGAACATTTTCAGAACGCAAAAAAAAAAAACTACCAATACATATATATTTAATTGTCGGATTAGGAGAGAAATAGTATAGTTTTTTTTTATAAGAGGAAACAGTTTTAATGAGCGGTGAGATTCAAATTAGAATCCTTCGTAGTGTTTATTACACTCGGTTAGATATACCTCACGATATTAAACTTTTATGGCATATGTTTTTGTGTTACAAAAAATAATAATCATTAGCATAAAAACCAAAGTAGCAAAACCGACTAAATTGTACATTATAACGCATACATTCAAATAAAATATTCAGTCTGTTATTAGTAAGCCTCTTCAACAGAATTAAACAATTTTTATGCGGTTGCATACATTTTACTCTGTGATATATAATGACATGAAAAGTTTAATTTTATCAATATTATTTAGAACAGATATTAAAATATAAGTGAAATGACATATTTCTTGAGAAAACCTCATTGACAATTTCTAATTAACGTCAATGCTTACGATACAAGAATGCAATGTTATAACTTAAGTTATAATCAATAATAATTATATGCCAATATCATTTTTATTTTAAATATAAGTCTGAAATGAAAATTTTCTAGCGTTACTACGTTCGTTAAGTACACACGAAAAGTTTCTAGTGTGTCGATAGAAAACTGTTTCTTTTAACGTTGTATACTCGTAGTAAATAATGAGACGAAACCTCTCACCATTCCATGGATTTACCGAGCGTCTGCCGGGTCCATCGTTGCAGGGAGAGGAGCTTCAACAACCCCTGGGACTTTCGACCCGGGTTTAGGTTCACAAAAGTGAAAACTACGCATTAGGTTTAACTTTTAGTAGTTAATTAACAACTGATTATAATTTCATCAGTTTATTTAAATATGTGTGTTTTTTTAACAAACATTTTTAATCATCAAGCATCCAATACTAAAATACCTATCAATTTTTTTCCCTTTAATAATAATAATATATATTTTTTTGCACATCCTTAAATGAACAAGGTTTACAATTGTAGTAAGTGAAAATGTACAAATCTAGCGGCCTTATCACTAAAGAGTTTCTTCCAAGAATTTCTTCCAAACAACCAACAAGGAAGACTAAAAATATAAAACAGCTATTGCATTAGCTATTAATTAAAATTGTATACATACTTTTTATTTCTTATTATTTTGACCTTTCTAACTCTAATTTCATTGAACGTCCATATATTAATCTCTTTGATGGATTACTGGGTCTCTAATACCTTATATCTCTATTCTACAAACAAATATATCAATTTGACGTAACGTTATAACAAAAAATATTATTAATATTAATTGTAATCGATTCCACATTTCAATCGAGAAGTCAATGATCCGATCGAATTATCGTTACAAAAAACCGATGACAATCATCATTGATAAATATTGCTTTTAAATGAATCGTAAAGTTTTCTTTTGAGTTTTATTTTAAAGTAATTATAGCTCATTATATGCTCTGATAAATATTAATTGCTCTGTCGTGTTTTAATCCGTGGTAGATTTACATATATATGGGCCGGTTTAACTATTTGAAATTCTTGAACCTTATTAAAGCGTATGTGATTTTTATTTGAATTGTTGAAATATATTTTTGTTATTTTTTAAATAGCTGTTGATCACGTTTTATCTATTACTAAGTAATCACAGTGACCACAGATTAAGGAAATCATTAAGATCGACCTCGAATATTCTATTGTGGCCATTTGTAAATCAACATTATTTAATTCGATTCTATACTTGATGACTTCATATATTCATATTGGATTGATTTTATTAATATCTATACTAAAAATATATACTCAATTATGTTCTGTAAAATATTTCCTTGCGTTGTCTATATTGAAAGGCATTAACAATAAATCAGAAGCTATCTACTGAAGCTCCGTTTCTGTTAACAGCTTTAATTCAATATTTATCAGCACCCAGCTACCGATATTTACGAGAGCTTAACAGACTGATATGAAATCATTTAAATCTTCTAAGGTTTCAAATAATTTCTATTAGCAGAATAAAATATTGTAAAATATATGACGTCTTTTAAATGAGTACTATTAAGTTTCAGCGCAGATTTTTCTTACAAACGCTATAGTTACTTTTTAAAAACCATACAACTGATAATATTAAAGTGTCAGAGAACGTTTACAATTCTTTCATACGAATAATACTTATTCATTAAAGTGCCAATGATTGATGGACTGTAGGAGCCCGTAACAGTTAACAAGCTAATAGATTGACCAGTTTCAATCATACAGTATAGTGGAAAATGTTTTAGCACTTGTATTTTACTGTGACGCCTAATAATGGCTTTCTGAGATATTTTCTGTGGTTAATTGATTTTGAGTTGTTACAGAATAAAAGTAAAAGGAAGGAAGCTTGGCAAATAGTAAATGAGGGTGTTGAGAAATTAAATAATTCTATACAGTTAACTGATATTGCTAAGAATATTTGACGTTTTATTTTAAAAGTATGTAAATTTTTCTAACAAATGTTACAAATTTATCGTATTTTTTTCTATAGTATGTCTTAAGGTAATTAACTTTACATTTTGACTATTACTAAATGTTTATACAAGTTCCTTTTTTTTATTACTATTACAGTAAATGTGTATTTTAATTAATGGCTTAGTAAAGTACCTAGCTAAGAACTTGTGGTAGGAGTTAAAATGTGGGCGCCAGAGCTGCTTGAGGCCAAGAGTAATAAACATATTGGCATGTCCGCTGCCTCATATTGAGGTATAATCTACAAGCTTTCCTTTCATCGAGACGATTCAAACTATCATACGAACAAACTTACCGTCACTTGCAATTTTGATATAATTTACAAAAGCCTTAAAACCTCTTAGGGATTCAAATAAAAATAAACAAAGGAATAAATCAACATTACGCAATAGATAATCATGAAGTCATTACGTTTATTAAATGAACATATAATTTAGGTCATAAAATTCACGTTTATAACACGACATTCAAACGATTATAGATTAATCGCTGTACTTTCTCAAATGGATCAGTAATCTTAAACATTATGTACCATATAACTGTTGTAATATATTTCATAAGGCATGAGCCGCATCTTATTACATCAATTATAGGTTTAAACTTAAGCTTCAATATCAAACACATAAACCCAACCTCGGTAACTCATAATACAGTTCTATAACACAAATCGTGGTACGGTATTATGACTTGTGTTATTCATACCGGGTCTCAATTCGAGTTATCGTAGTAAGGGCTCGACAAAAACGGTTGCACTGATGCAATAGGAATTTACAGGCACTTAGGCCTTGACTTAAGGTAGCATGCTGAGATAGACTCAGCGGGTCCGTAGACAGATCTTTTTATAATTTAAACGGCGTCTCGTTTGTCAAACTACTTTATACCCATATAAAATGTAGTAACTAGTATGGAATACATTGAATTTAAATAAGAAATAGTTTGTTAAAGGATGTGTTAAATTATGATAAAATCGCCGCATTGTGAAGCATTGCCTTACCAGTGCAATATCATAGACATAAATTCAAGAAGGCTGTACCTGAATCAACATATTGATGAAACCAGCAGCTGGCGACTTCGCTATTTATATTTGCTGGTAGCCCGGAGATATATAGAAATATTTACATTAAGCTTATAAAAACAGGCGTATTTATTGAGTCACCCGAAGCCAGCTTCTCTGCTATTTTGTTTTCTACGACTTAGTAATTTGTTTATTAGTTACAAGTTCTTTTGCTTTGCGACGGCTTGTGATATTTTATATTTAATATATATTACGATTCATATATTCATATTTAAATATTTCTCAATCGTGTCTCCTTAAAGCGTTTATAGTTAAGAAAACTATTTAACTGAGAGCCAATATTGGACGTTTATTGTCACTTGAAAAAAAATTAATCGATATTTATTATCAAAATAAATTTAAGTATTTTCACTGATACAGATTCCTTAACTATCAGAACTTAGTAAGTTCTTCACAAACAAACTCGTATTACAAACAAAAGGAATTAGTAAATATTATTAAGTGATATAATTAAGTAAAATATTTAACAATATAGTTTGAATAGTCATTGCATTAATTAATACCGTTAGCTTGTTACAGTCGCGCACATTAATACCACGCTTTTGCTCAGGGCGATCTGAAGATTACCACGCATTATGAGTTGATTAGTCCCAGTTATGATAAGCAATTGAAGAATATTATAGTTTAATGATATAAACAATTTCTTAGTCTTGTACAGTTTTAAATTAGTTCAATTTAAAGCATTTTTGAGAACGTATCATTTTCATTAGTCGGACACAATGTAATCAATATAAGTGGGTTCATTGAGCTGAATGACGAAATAAAAGTTTATTTATATAAAGTATAAACAAAGCGTTGATTGATTATATTCAGACACACGTCAGACGTGTCACAAGATGTTTGACAGCGTTTGTATTATTCACTTTCAGATTCGCGATCGATATCAAACGGCATTATCTGTTTTCTCTGCAGCAAATAATTGTCTCATTTACATGGCTACCGTGTAACAATCGATTACAGCAATTATGAAATTATTGAAAGATATTTGGATATTACTATTATGAGATGTTTAAAGTTCAATGACAATAAATGACTATGAATTTAGACGAACTGTAAAAATTCATAGATGTGAGATAATTTTTTTTAATTGTTTTATAATTATAATTTGAAGTCGAAGTCGACGAAATCTATGTTAAATAAATCTTTCTAATTACAGCCATTAAGGCATGAATGCTCTGTGTGATTAGCCGGAGTAATTGTTTTTGTAACTTTGCATGTTTTGTAAAACATAATTCATTAACATTGTTTGTAACACGAATCTAAATAGTTAATTGCTTATAGGAAATTAATTTCAATAAATCTCTTATATGCTTCCGAGGAAATTTATTAAGTTGTATGTATTATTATTTTACTTGACTGACATTTTTATGATACGTCATAACTTGCTTCATAGTCATTTAGGCGTGTTTGAAAAGAGATAAACCAATTTTCAATTATTTTCACTGTCTTAACATATTATTGCTGACTTTTTGAATTGTAGAATATAGACAATGTTAACACCTCAAAATAAATTGTCTCCTTCAAACCATCAATTTCCCTCGACGATTGCACTGAGAGTTTTTTGACGATATAATGGCCACAATTATACTATGCTGCGTCTTTGAATTTGTGTTTTTTATATATGTTCACAAATTATAAGGTTGTTTACAAATAGTTTTACGACATAGCAAATACTTGCAAGCTTTCATTTCTATGAAATATATACTTGTTTTTATGTAGGTAAGCACCGTAAGCGGCTTTCTCGGGTATTATATATCAATAACTGAAGAAAAAAATACATTTATGAGATCACGGAAATATCAATTATGAGTTCTGTTGAGATGTTTAATAGCTTAATCGCCGACAATTAAACGTAAATTCGTATTATATATTAATAACATAATCAATAATTTCCTTTCATGGTCCCATATTAAAAAGTTCACATTTAAACATTTTCCTAATTCA
>DVQP01001814.1:0-14181 GCA_018231745.1 Danaus eresimus
TATATATATATGTATTATTATGTGTTATTATTTAGATTTAGAGACATGCTGATTCCGTATAGAACTAACAATAAAAATTAAAAATATGTCAAATAAGTAGGTATATGAGTACCAATAATAATAAATAAAATTCTCTTTTATTATATTAATATTACTATTTGACGTCATTGTGACGTCACAATTTAAGTTCATTGAACCTATCTCTCAAATTTAAAATTTCATATCATGTGAAACGTTGGAGCAATCACTGAACGTTATTGCGAATGAAAATACAAAACTGTTATATTGAATTGCGAAGTCAAGTAGTAAAAGATGGCTTTCACCTCCCACATACACTCCGAAGTCCTCCGCTTGAAGCATGTTACTTAAAAGCCTTTACTTGGACTCTAACACTACCGAATAAGGTCGAAAATGCTCTACTATAGTAAGTACTATAGTTCATATAACTGGCTGATCAGATTTAACCTTTATGTTTTACGTGTAAGGTTGAAATTCAAGTGATGGACTAAATAAATAATGTCAGTATATAAAATACCTTACAAGCACTCTAAGCATCTCAGCGTCACCCCCATGAATTTCGTCTGCATTTCGTACGTGTCATAGATGACCACTTTAACTTAACCGCTCTGGATGTGTTTTGTTCCCAAGAGGTTCCCAAAGGGCAGCGGGTAGTTTTCCCTTCACATAGATCAGCCTCCCTTTATTTTAGCTTCTATATTCAAATATAAATATATTTTTTTGCACTGACTCTTGGAATAAAAAATGTAGATTGTGTTAAGTTCCAAATATGAAATTCACTATTTTTTTTTCACAATATGGCCTTCATCACTTTAAAGACGTACACAGTATATTCTGCCAGTATTGTATAGAATTCACTATTTTTACTTTGTAATATCGACGTGACATTGACATTGACAGAGAAATCGACGTTTAGAAATCATTACTATTTTTGAATTATTATTGGATTTGTAATAATTAATATATGAATCCGTATGAGCATAGGAAATTTTTATTTTTCCGAACGTGACGTCATATTGAAATTACATTTGCGGACAGTAAATATGGACGAAAAAAAAAATACAATATAAAATATATAAAATATTAGTGTCTCAGGAATATTACAGTTATTAGTGTCTTGTAGCGACCTAGTTCATTTCCAAATCCCTCTTTACATAGTTCAGTATAATATAGAACACATGACATTGGCGACATCTATTACTATAAGAGAGAAAGAGAGAGAGACAGAGAGAGATATATATAATATTTGTATGTAAATAAGGAACACTATTTAAATCTCATTCTTTGATAAAACAATCATTTGTATATAAATAATGAAACAATACAATCAATGTACATTTATTGAACAAATTGACCACACACAGCTCAACCCTGCAGGCTCTATAGTTAAGTATTATACCTCTATAGCCCTTTCAAGCACCGATTCATATTCCGTATAGAACTAACAATACCTTCCATTCTATAAAGCATTGATAGCGTAATGCGTGCCATTTAGATATTTTATACCCAGTGAGTTATTTCATTTGGTAACAAGCGAAATGGTGAACAATCCAATTCACGAAATATTTACGTTCAGGAACATAATTTTATGTGTTAGAAACAAATAGTAAAAAAGAAATCGTTATGAAAGTAAATAGAAGTCTTATAGTAGTCCCATTATAGTCTTATAATAAGTAAGTAAATTCCACTTTTCCACTAAGAACACTTGTCAGTATAATAACTTATTACGTATTTTATTATTTGGAAATTCCTTGTTGCTATTTTCTTTGGCGATGAAACTTGCAACTTAAAGTATTTCTATTGTCTATGGATATTGTTTAGGAATATTATCTGACGTTTTATTGATCTCAAAATGATGAGTGATGAATCACAAAATCAGGATAAACCAAACAAAACAAGCAAGGATCACTAGTGTATAATTTTCCAATACTTTTGTTTTGTAGTTGTTGTAGTTTTGTTGTTAAAAATATTGAAACAAGAAAATATATTAAAAGGATCTCGATATATATATATCGTTGGATGAATTACATAGACTATTTATATCTCGAAAATCGTTTAAACTAACCAAAAGGAGGTCATAAATAAATAGGTTATACCGAAAATAGAAAAGGAAATAAAAGCTAGTAACTGTTTGATACTAATATTAATGAATTACTATGTTTAAATGATCTACAAAGCAAACGTTCGTAATTAGAAATTTACTTATATAAACATTTTATGTAGCCTTTATTAACTTCTATTAAAGTAATATACTTCTATATAATTCTATATACTATATGCCCTTCTTCTTATATAATAATTCTATTAAAATAATATCTTTAAAAATAAACTCAAAGACATTTTCATCTCGTGTGTCCGTGATTACGGTTGCTGCAAAGTAATCGAAACATCGGAAAACAAATGCGTAGTAATCCAAAAATATTCGTTTTATTATTACAAACATTCGCGCATGTCTGAGTTTTAAATAAATTATTAATCTGTAACCGTCTAGTAACTTTATATGAATGAAAGAAGTTATCTCATCGACACTTGGCGAGCATTGCAATTTGCCTAATGATGATGCCCAGAACATTCGCCCCGAGGCGCTAAACGTTTTTAAACATAAATATATGTCAGTCAAGTTTATATTAATCGTATTGTATCAATATTTATCTTCATATAAGAAAATTAATGAATAGTCATAATAAGCTATAAGCATTCAATAAGTTCATTTTAATATAGTAAATTAAAAATATCGAATTAGTTATTTTTATATGAAACACCATATTAGATAAGCAAGATCATAATATCGGGCTCGGGCTGTGATTACACATTAAATTCCGAAGTATTGTCCGGGACATCACGCGTCCGAGACGAATCTTACACTTCACAATAACCATTCACAGACCGATCAAAACAATTACCGATTTCGTCATTCGATATTCTTTGTTATATAATTTCCTGTGTTCGTGATCCAAAACATTTTATTGTCTGTGACATTCAGTGTTGCCAATGATACGGATATAGGAAATTTTTTAATGCCTAACAATTTTGATGGCTGTAAATTATTCGTTTTGTTACAGTTATTATTTGTATGGTTGGAAAATATTTATATGAATATATAAGTAAATTTTAAAGAGAAAATTAAGTGATTTCAGTTTGATTACGTTTAAACACCACTTTAAATACAAATTTTATAACACATTATCATGACATATTTAAAATTAAAGATTTTTCGATATGCTATAATTATATACTATTCGCCAAGTATAATATTATTACGTATTTAAATATAAAATATATTTAAGATATGTTAGCAGGTACTAATAATACGTTTGTAACAAAATTAGTACTTACTAAGATCTTCATGTCCTTGGCATCAGCGGACACGGGGTCGATACTAACCTAAAATATAAACAAATATAATATTTAATAATAAATATATTAAATATGTAACATAATTATAGAGTAATTTGGAAATATATATGTGAATATTAAAAATTCGTCGGTTTCATATTATATTCAAATATAGAATTGAACTAATTATTATATAGAAGCGATCAAAGGACGACACTAAAAAAAATGGTACCATATGAAAATAAATTAAAAATAACATATTCAAAGGGATATTTTAGACAGAAAAACAGAAACTAATTAGAAAGCCCCTAAAAAGTTATCATAAGCTGGATATACGAGCGAATTTAATTTGGACGGTTTTTAATTATGGCGGGCCGGTTTCGGCGCCGAGCGGCGGCCGTCTGTAATTACGGTTTGTAATTGCGAGTCCGGCACTGGACGTCTAGTATGGAAGCCACTGAAATTTTGAGGCATTATGCTTAGTTAGAAATCTACTAACATATTATGATACGACAATCGATATAGCGGTAAACGAATTCAAATGTAGTTTTAATTTATATCTAGAGAATACAAACGAAAGGAATCAATTATTGTGATGATGAACATCAGAAAACATTACGCTGTAACAAAAAATGCAATTTTTCTATATGAGCAATCGTTTCGTGTAATTGTTAAACATGTAAGTGATAATGTATAACACATTAAATAAATAGTGTATGTTAATAATATCTCGAGGGAATAGGAAAGGTAATTATACAGCTACCCACGTAATGCATGCGTCCGGCCATCAGTCTGCATTACGAATGCATAATACCAGGTAATAACGTATGTTTGTATGTATGTTTTGAATGTTCAAAACAATTTTTGTATATTCTTTTGAAACGATCCTCGAAACTAGTAGATAAGTTCAATTGATGTTTTAAAAAGTTTTTTTTTGATATATAAGTAACTCGATCTAGAAATCGTTTCGTATGAAAATAAAAACTACATATATATAATAACTTTAATTGTGAATAAATATGAACATAAGTTTACGGAACGTAACAAAATATTCTTGTAGTCATAAAATTAATATATCATTAGTTGTTTTGAAAAAGTTGAGAACAATTCGACTGCATGTACAATAACGGATACGGGAAAAAAAACGTTTACTAACAAATTTATAAATTTCCTTACGTTGACATAAAAAGCTATGTTACATATGAAATTTTATCTAGTACATTTCTTAACTACGTTATTGTATGTTAATTTCTAGAAATTTATAATTTTTAATTAGCGTTTAAAATATACATATGTATATAAGTTTATTTTTTACTTCCATAATAAGGCTACCGCGGGTGAGGTTGCGTCGGTAATAGACAAAGACAGGTTAAAAGGATTTCATTTAATTATGATGACTGGCTCGATGTGCACCGAAAAAATGATTCAACTTTTAATAATTATACTCCCAGAGTAACACTTTACCTTCCGTTTCGTTGAAGATGAGATCTCATTTAATACTAGTGTATACACCTTACTCCGTTCGTTACTTACTTTACATGCTTAGCCTTAGATCGGCTGTAGTTAGCACATGTATAAAGTTATATGTATATATCAAAACGAAACGACAATCAATATAAAAATGAACGGGACTATTTTGTTGCTTGTATTTGATATTTATTGTTATAGAAATAAAGCTTATTGTACACAACTAACGCATTATTTATTGACATCCATTAAGTCACAAACATTTTTATCGAAAAAAAGTCGCAACTTTTGTAACACTCACTGTACAGAAACTGTACAGGCTTATTAAATGCATTGATGTATAACAATAGTATATTTTGTCGACGGGAGGTGTTTGTTCTGTAATCACTTATAATCATACCAATTAAATATATATTTTTTCTCATTCAACCGCTCGCCCCTTTGTTAAGGCTCTGTTGATTTCTTGAGAATTTCTTTTGTTGTTAACGTCAACAGCCCAATTCACGGATAATTAATAATATATAGTTTATTTATTAGCGCCATGTGAGTTATTTTAATTTTTATAATACTATTTAGTGAAGTTTTGTTTTTCACGTTTACCGATAAATTTGTTTGTAATTATACTGTACTTTTTTTAATGTTATGTATTAAATATATTTATTTAAGTGATAAAATTGGCTTAGTACATAAAATAATTTTTAACGTTTTAATTACGATCAAAATTAAGGTTAATTGTATCAAAAATCTTAATTTCTCTTATCTAGACACAGAGACATATGTCATGTATAGATAAGGATGTCTTGTATAGTATTTAAATATAACAAAAGTACTACACAAATCTACACATAAAAAAAACAAATATTATATAGTTTTTATATTTAAATTTTATTAAGGTTATAAAATAAGTTTGTATATGACATCCAGTTTCAGCGTCAAATACATTTCAAAATATCGAAATCTGATACATCAAATGATCCAATAAGATTTTTCCAATCCATATAAAATTCACAGACAACATTATCAGAAAATGATACATAAGTCATCCGTGTTATATATTTAAATAAATAATATTTTTACCTCGTTGTAATTAACGAAACTGTCGTTGACATTGTGCGTCGGGTGCGTGGCCCCGTGGTAGTACGCACAATTCATCTCAGCCCATCTATTTGTTACAACAAACACATCACTTCATTTATACTATAATGTTTTAACAACGGACGTTTATCTCGTAACGAATCGATCCCGCGGACGAATCTCAACTAATTGCCGGGTTCGCTGTTCTGGTCTGGTGTTCCATCTCCTTCGCACGTCTGCCGTCTCCCTCGCTCGGACCCTCGTTTGTTTACTCTGGGCGGGTTCAGGGCGGCAGGGCGGGAACTCACGCAATCAGACGATAACGCACTACGATGCTATCAACTCTTACTGAAGATGCTTTTGATAATAATATTGCCTTTTGTTTCTGTGTAAAGTCACGTTATGAATTTTAGTTTACTGAATTGAATTGAAGGCTTTATTAGTGAAGATTTGGTTAAAATTCAGCCGAAACCCTTTAGAAAGTAAGCTTTACTGCTAAACTCAGCTGTTCCATATAAATATAATTACGGTATAATATTTCATAAATCGTAATTTCAAAACACAAAATGTAATGAATGTTTCCGGTTCGTAATAAAGTACATTTGGGTCTCTACCCCAGCGACTATTATAAAAATTGGTCCATTTTTTACATCCCCGATCCTAGCGAGGGCGGATACGAATCATATGACAGGATGCATTTTTCTATGTTGATAACATTAGTAAAGTACTCACGTGATACTCACCTGGACAGATGTTCTTGATGGAGATTTATTTTAAAAGTATTATAAATATTTTTTATAATCTACCGAAATAAAAAAAACAATGTAAGCCAAGAGTTTGGCTCTACAGTTGAGATAATTTAAGAATCTTGCCAATTATATATGGTGTCGATTACTGATTTTAGATTAAATTAAAATCTTTTACAAGCTTACCAATACATTCATAATCAAAAGCAATATAACAAAAATGCTATTGAACATTGGGTCCGTTAGATTTCTTTTTTTTAATAGAACGGTGATCCATATACATATATGAAAAAATCCTAATTATTAATACATTAAACACGCGTCAATCACTCCCAACAACAAAGCTGAGATGTCGTCAGCGATAACATTTTGCATGGAATATAGAATAACATGTCCAAATGATAGTGATTAAAGCGCAGGGCGCTGGTGTGAGCGTAATTATTGTAATCTGCGCCCGCGCACGTCCTACTGTGAACCGCTGTTTCTATTATTGTCCTAGGCGCATATTGCTAGATATAATTACTTTTTATTTATTTTTTACTTCTAAATACAAATCACAGTCTGTGAAATTATTTTTTGAAGTATAAGGTTTTTGATTTGAAAGATTATGTTTAACTTCACTGTTCCATATATTTTATAAAGTCGTGGATACAATTTTGTATTTATATATTTTCTATAAATTTGTCCGAAATAAATTAAAATCTTTTTTAATTTTTTTAAGTTTAAGTATTATTTAAACTAGCGCTAAATGAACAGAAACAGCAAATTCACCTTCCTGAGAATGCAATTACTTGAAAGTTGTTGGGAATAGGTAAATTACAGTTAACTCTTCAAAGACGAAATTAGTTACTTTGAATACATCTACATACAAATATTTTATAACATTTTTAATATCAGTAATAGCGGGTACCTATTAGAAATAGTGGTATAATCAGTAATAGTGATAGACCTTGATAGCTGGCAGAATTTCAATTGATTTTATGTTCGCAAAATATAATTGTTGCTGTGAACAAATGTTGTATATGTTTATTAGAGTAAAATAGCTGAAACGAATTTATAATAAAGCACGCGCTGCGCGTGCGCATATCCCCCGCCCTCCCAGCAGTGACGTATCGAATAACGCTACAAAGAAAGGTATTGTATTTGCCCCTTGTCCATTATATTATGTTAAAAGGTGATTATAGGTTAGAGCTTGTGATTTTGTTTCATTACTTGCATGACATCTTTGACTTTAATGTATGTCATTTGAACTCTATAAGTGATATTACAAAATTTAAAACTTTGTTTTGATTTCGAATATTGATTATACTTGCATTTAAACCTTCATATAAAAAGTTTTAAGGGCCGTTGTAATTTTATTACGCAATTATGGCGACTGTTTCTACTTGCTTAAGAAAAAATTTAAATTAATATGGAAGCTTATGTATTCGTATATTAATAATATTTAGATAATAAGAATGGGATGGAAGAAAGGTACTTTGTTATTTTGCTTAAAGATTAATTTGAATTATTGAAAACATTGTTGGCATATATTGCATGTTCTATTAATTAATGTATGAGAGTAATGAGACGTATATTCTCTTGATTTACCTGACAACGAAACAAACAAAACTACCGTCAAATTAACACTATTTATTCAGTTTTTGAGATTTAATACACTGGTATGTCTGATTCGAATTGAGTTATTTTGAAATCACTTTTATTGATAGATATTTTAATAATATTGCACTATTTCATTATAATTGCAAGAAACAAGTGAGTCAACGTTATTATTTAACCGCGATGTCAATTTATTTGACGAAATGTATAAATGTGCATCAATTAGTTTTACATTTACAACACATAATTCTACAACATGTCTTGACTTTGAAAGGCGTCTATTAGGTCTATGGTCTACAGTTTTTGTGATATTCTTTTTGTATAGACTTTGTAAAACATATATATATACTCTATGTGCTAAATATAAACAGAGCCTATACATAAATCTGAGAGTACAAATTTGTACTAGAGAATACTAATAAAGACAAAATCGTACTCAAATGCACAATATGCATTATCTTTACATCACAAAGGCACGGGTGCAAGGGATTCAGTTGCAATCTTACACTAACTTCCTCTACTTCGACCGTACAATGTATCCTATTCTCACGGAAAGCCAATTACACAGCTAACACATACAGGGTTTTGGTTTAATGAAATTTGTTCATAAATAATAACACAATTATATATTCATTTTTTCATTTATATATTGCTTGTTAATTGCTTTTGTGAACCTGATCAGATGAATGATAAAAAAAAGTTGTTATGAATAAATAATTTAAATACCAATACAGCTTTAAAAGTATGTAATATTTTTTCTTTTCAGATTTTAAAAAAATATGTATGATGTTTAATATAAATTCACGTGAAAAAGTTGTGACAAAAAACTCAATTCCACACTTGTAATATTCTATAACAGATTTTATCTGGCTGCATTCTATCGTTACAACCAAAATATTGCCCATAATTCATTCATACCACGTGTGATTTCTCCTTTTTGATACGTATTGTTGTCGTAGTCCGCTTAGCTCAATTCAATGCGTTCAATGCACTCAATGGAGGACATTTGACGACCGTTTCCTATGCAAAATTCCGTTTAATCCTACGAATAAAAGCGTTCATTTGAATGTTTCCGCCGAGATGTGGAAATAAAGCGAGTTTTGACAATGTTCATTTTGTTCACTTGACGCAGACATTGAGACATCATCCCATACACTGATATAATGGGATTAGCAACAGCGACAGGGTATTGAAATGTTAAGTCCGAGATTATCTATTACTCGATACGTGGGAATTTATATATTTTCTCATTGAAAATTGCGATAAGTGCTGTATATGCAGTTCATAAAACAAATACACCACATTCATAATGTCGTTACGAAATATGTAGATGAATCTAAATATAATTGAATGAGCGTGTAACTGTTAAGAGAGTGATGAGTGATGGGTGCACTTCGAGCCGACATGACAGCGAGTCGACTCCAAACAACAAAATAAACCGGCGAACCGGTGTAATAATGGTGTTTCCACTCTGTAACAATAACTACATAATAGTCGAGAGCTTTTACGAGCTTTTGTGAACTTGTCGAAGCTCCTATTGCCGTTTTTTGTGATGAATGCTGCTCGTCCAGCCGTACGCGGTTTTACAGCACAGAATATTTTATTGAATACTTACTCCGCGTTTACAGATTGAGCATTCACTTCAAATAGGCCCTAAATCCTTTTAAAGTTCGTGCTTTCATCTTGTTGGCTTCGTGAATCGTTTTCTTACAAAGTATAAATGTATTCACATATCATTTAATATAATATTCATACAAGAAACTCCGCCTCCGTGTGTAAAAATATTATATCTTTGTGATATCCTTACCGGTTAAATTGAACTTGATGGGTATTCGATTTATTCTAGAAGATAAATTACCGCCGTACACAGCATCATGTTTACAAACCCACGCGAGCACGATGCGAATTGATTAAAAGAAATAAATCATTTTTATTTAATTATCACTGCTATTATACCGAGTACGACAAATATCTAGAATAGTCTGACGGATATTCCAATCTAAGTTAATTCAAACAAATTTGATAATAAAATATTTTTCGTAAACTTTACTTATAAAAATGGTGATAACTACCTAAATTGAATTTCACTTATTCTGATAAGTATGAAATCAAGATTAATGGAAATCGGAGGCCTAAAATTATGACCACCACAAAATTTTGTCAATGTTAATTATTCTTTATAAAATTACATCTCTATTATATTAATTAAGTTATAAAAGCTCTTATAATGTCTTATATACCGGTTCTAAATAATTAAGACCCCATTCAGGGTTCATTTAATTAATAAACCCAAAAGTAATCTTTACGTACTTATAGGGAGACTTGAAAACAAGGCAGAGTAGAGGGTTCTTGATAGTTGTTATAAATCAAGATGCTATCTGTGCAGGCTTTATGTAGGTACCTTCTACGGGGGTGAGTTGCCGCTCCTTATCGATTACAAAACCTGAACTTAACATACCACAAAATTAATCCTTTGTACAAGTAACTAATTACTTAACGACATACCGAAAACATTTTGAAAACTGACAATATTTCATTCCGACGCTTTCACACTGATAGCACTGATATAAATTCTATATATGGCATTCTGAAAGCAATAATCAAACATACTACAAAACATAATTATATACCGCGGCATATAATTTCAAAGCTATTCATTAAAATTCAACTAAAGATGAAAACAAAGTTCTCCGAGAATCACAAATCAAACGGATCTCGTCGATGGCCGGAGGCGCCATAAATCAGAACCGCGCTTAGGCCTTCTTAGCTTTTCTAGATAGAGATTTATCCCGTAATAACATGTTACTTTTCACTAAATCATCGCCGAATTATCCGGTAGAAACAATGATTAATCGCATAGCTGCTGGAGTAACGATGAGACGATAGGTGCACGCCAACAATTGCTCCAGCGAATCTCGTTGAATGATGTACTCGATAAGCTCCCACTACTAACAGCAACACGCTAATCAAGCCGTTACTTAAATATATATTATCAAAATAGGTATTAAACTACGTTATGTATGTACCAACTCTTTGAATTGGTTAATATAATGAGGAGTAACCTTTTAATGTTCTTAACCTTAACATTTATTACACACAGGTGCTGTGATGACATATACGTTATAAAATCATTTTCAACAACATAAACAATATTATCTGCTTTACAATTAATTTATACATTTCTGGCTTTAATATTACAAACAATACTTTTTATAACTTTAAATAAACTTCTCGTAGGCCTTAATAAAGCCATAATTACCATTAATCAGGTTACCCAATAGTTTATTTAACGGACTGACTTTAATTAAACGAAGACAATATTTTATTAAAAAATAATAATAATATAAATTGCATCTAGGAAGTGCTTTATCAATAATGAAACTGCAAAGAGGCGGGACGTTTACTTGTTTAAGAATTTGAATAATGGCATTACAAGTAAACATTATTGGACCGAACATTTCAACGCCTAATTATAGCTCTGAGTAGATATGATATCGTTGATCATTGAGCTATAAGATAGAACAGGCCTATTTGAATTAAATTAAGTGTACGTGATTACTAAAACAATATATCTACATCTATTGACATTTTTATGATACTTTATAGCGGCACAGTTAGCGAACTATGCTCGGCATTATATTAAATGGTTTATATGTCCATTGCTCTCATACTGTCAAAGACCGGCGTGCTTTCCTTAAGATTCAGCGAATTTTCTCAAATTGCATTCATCACTCGGTCCATCGCTATATTTCAGAAGTAATGATAGCGGTTGAGCGTGATAATAATTGTTATTACTATGATCCACATCTGCTATTATTTTATAATTGAGGGCTTTTGGGCGAAACCCTACAATTATAAAAAGAGCCCCGAGCAACAACAAGCAACATGCAACGTAAGTTTTTGTAACGTTCGTTGCTTTGAGGTTTCCCAAATTATTCTTAAGATAAATCTTCTGTTTCGTTAAGCAAAAAATATATTCAGACTTAATAGCACAAAACATAGCGTTGGATATTTTTAGGTTAAGAATTTTAAGTTACAGCAATGCTTTCTTTACATTACATACGTTTATACTTTAAATCTGGCAATCTGAAATGAGGGGACCAATAACTAGCCAGCCACCATAGTTAAGTGTTAAAAAATTTTTGAATATTAATAACAATGTTTTGAATAACTTTATTACAACTATTAATAATATCTCCAATATGAGAATACTTAATCTAAGAACACATTTAATAACATTCGACAGACCATATTTATTATTTACCATCTGCGAAGGCAGTACACATATAGCGATCATTTGATTAGAACGAGTATTAATCGTATAAGAATCTATAGTGGGTAATCTCGATGCCTGAGAGTGGAGTTCATTATTTATTATGAATATTAGTCAATTTTTATTTAGTCGAAAAAGCGGGGAGCGGCGGGACCGGCTGCAATTAACTGACGCTACCCTGTAATTATGGACTGTAAATTTCTGGACGCATCCCAACAACGGTTCTTATTCTATCTGCGGATTTGATGTTCTTAATCTTTTTTAATAAAAAGCTGATATCAAAGACATGTATCGGAGTTCTGTCACGTGAAATTAATTATTCATATGCATTATGATTGATTACTTAACAAAAAAATATATATGTATTTAAATGTTAATTGAATACATTAAATAATGTTTGTATGTAGGAAGTTTCAGCTGTTGGGACATAGTGACAAGTTAATTGATACCTTGATATGTAAGTGTATGTATTGATATGAAAAAAAGTATACATTTATGTGTTTCATAACTGTTCGGAAGATATGAAAGATTTATTCAAATTTCTTTTCGAAATCAATAATAGCTCAATAATAGTTGAGTTATGTTGAAATGCAAAAGAAAATACAGTACCTCTTGTAAAAATAGCATCCAAAAAATAGAAGTTTTATAATTCAGATAACTTCCAGTGAATGGTTAAAAAATAACATAAACAAGGTCCCATACTGAACAAACCACGTATTTATACAACAAAAGATATTAAAATGAGTAAAAATATATTTCTAAGCACACAATTTCCTTATATTTACTGCATAATATTAGTATACTGTACCAAGAAATAAATTCCTTCAAATATCAAATTGTCTTCCATGTCAGTCATTTTCATTATCAGATATTCTATCCTTGTCACACTTAATACAACCAGCTATAAGTGTGACGGCCTGAAAGCATGTAAGCCAAAAAAAAATTATTTATTTTGTATCTGCATAACATAACACGATATCCACAAGATATTAGAATGAAACGGTTCGATCTATGACCCTCGTTCATTTACAATCAGAACGATGTCGTGACACGTTATGCTTGTCCTTGTCATGTTCATAGATGATTTCGAGACACAATGGAATTCCCGCCATGACGCTGCAGAAACGAAACCATTCATACTCTTTGCACCAAATGTTAGTAGACAAATAGTCTGCGCGAGTTGAAGAATTCTAGGAATTTAAATTTAAATCTTCTTTCGAATTTAATGACTGTAAATTTTTCATTTCTTTTGTTAATTCAAATGAAAACATTTATGAAATAACCATCACCAGAAGAAGAACAATCAGGGATGCGAAAAGCGACCTTCGACCCCTAATTTGCATACAATGGAGGAGCGTGGGCGCATACTCGAGCGCATGTAGTTTTTTTAAATATGTTTTAATACATCCTGTACTTGTATAAAATTCCTTCACAAATTTTTTCAAATAAATGTTTGTTTTTTAAATCAATCGAATTATATTCTGACTTTGACTAATTGGTGTTGATATTTCCACATCGCTTGTGGTTGCTTCAGATTTGACCTAAGGAGATAATTTTTAAAGAATGAAATTATTTTTGGCAGTGCTATGGAACTGTAGTAAATTTCAATACTGGATTGGAAAAACGATTTTAAACCCGAAGATAGACATATAGACCGTAAAGCGGTTA
>DVQP01001815.1:0-14175 GCA_018231745.1 Danaus eresimus
GCGTATTAAATATTGCTTATTGATTATCAAAAGCGCATAATGTCAGTATGTAAGACGCGTATTATATTTCTTGCTATTATATTAGATCTCCTTTATTTTTCAGTTTATATATAAAAATTACTTTTAACATATTTAAAAAGACATTTCAACAACATCAGCTGGTTTAAGCATTGGGTTCGTACGCTATTGCAAGTTATTCCTTTATATTTCATTGTAAGCTATAAAAGAATAATGGTATTTCTAAAGTCTTTTTAAGTGAAACCTATAGAGATTTCAAAAATAATACTAATTCTAAAAATCATATGAATATGTTTTTTGGCACAAAATTTAAAATAAAATAAAAGTTTTTTAAGAATTTTCAGGAATGGCTGGAAAGCCATCCAATTTGGGACTCGAATTAAATCAACCCTTGCCTTATTAGTCTCAAAAAGTACCATCGCAGTATCGTTAACCCCTCTCAGACGGTAAAAAACAACCCACAAATAAACGCCAAGTCTCGAGTAATGGGTTGTACATGACATTTTGGCTATGTACAGTCAGCAAAAAAACAAGCACAGTCATTGAGATACATAATTGAAAAAGGTTATTTCTATACATTATTAAAGAAGCAATTATTCTTTTCCAAACATAAATTTTAAACACAAAGTCGCGGTAATTGGTTTCGTTGAGCCAAAGTACGTCGAACCTTACGTTAGGAGATAATCCAGTTGGCTCACAGTTCCCAAAGAAAACGTTTGGGAAAAAAGACTACAAATGTTTTCATTAACCCGTCTCCGGACGGGGCGGTAATGGACGGAACGGACCAAACTTCACAACAGAATAACTGCACGAATTTACGGAACGAAATAAGAGCTATGGGAGCTTAGCGAAGTCATGTAGGATAGAAGTTTTACTATTCTAAACAATAGAATTAATAGTTTTCAAGTAATTTAATTTCTAAAAACATTTAAATTCTCCTTCATGTAAGTCCATGCGGTTGAAAATTTCTGAAGAAAATGATATGAATGTCTCATTTACACTGGAAGAAATAATAATAAATGACATAAATAAAACAAAAACCGTAATTTCAGTGTTAAATCATAACTTAAAAACTGTACACTCTTCTATCTTTAAAATAGAATCAGAGCAATTAAAGAGGTCCGAATGACTGGTAGCTAGTGGAGAACAAAAAAAGTAAGATGAAAACACGCATTACATTTTCACATATGCAACAGTTACAAGACGGAGCACTCGCCCAGGGCTTGCAAGCAGTCCTTGTGTTAAGAGCCCTGTGTGAAAGGGATAGCTTAGGGCTCCCACACACAAGACTTGCGGTTACAGAATAACATAAGTAGTCATTCAGAAGGTTGTCGGGAATAAATCAAGGTCAGATGTAACCAATACATTTCTACTTTTACTTTACATTGTTGGATATATACGTAGACATACTACGCAATGACTGTGTATATGCTACAATAGTGCTACGGTGCTGCTACGATATTAATGACAGTACATTAATATTCCAAAATCCCCGTGTTCGAGAGTCCTGTACAGTCATATTATGCAAGTTGTGAGTAGTATTTTGTATGGACTCCAGCGACCCTCTCACGCCTGGAGGGTAACGTTTTTATAATTATGACGTTTGCGAGTTGCGGATCTAATATAGGTCTGTTAGTTATTTATCTTTGCTACATACTTGCATTCGTTAAGTTAATATTTTATTCTAATGCTATTTTAATTGAAAAAAAAAATTTGCTGTATCGTAGAGACAATCGTACAAGGAGAAGTTTGTAATCAAGTTTTATGTTGCGAGAGCGTACCGTATTCATCATTTCGCAAGAACAGTGAAACATTTCGCAGCGAATCAAAGAGCAATCTATCTTGATGTAAGAATGCAACCGAACGTAAGCTATGTTAACAAAAACAAGCCGAAGAACGACCTTAATCGAATAACGTATTTACGGACAACAGAAGTACACCCATACACTGTCAGACAATAATTTTATTATATAATAGAAAGGAATAAACCAGAAAACAAAATAATTTAAATTTATATTTTATAAGCCATCTTAATATATTTTTCATAATAGCTGATTATGCATGCCGGGCTTGCATGCATGCATGACCGAGATACAGAGTGACGTATGAAATTTCATATTTCAGCGTTTTTTGGTACACCATGATTTATATGAGTCGTGTGTCCGCGCGTTAGTTTGTGTACAGATTTAAAGCACACGAACATCATAAATGCGAACTGATTAATCGCTCAGTGGAAGTCGTATGAGTGTTTCGTTTTGCACTCAACAATGATGGATGATGGCCACAGTACACAGTACACAGTACACGGTACACAGTACACGGTACACACGGCACATTAGCTAACTCGGACGTATAACTCGTTTGTCACAACCCCGGACCAGCAGTCATTAAGTTTCGGCGGAATTATCGCAGTTCATAGAAAAACTGAAAATAACTTTTGTTTTTTCAGTTGTAGAAACTTTTAAGATATAGCGATAGATTTCATCTCACATCAATTAACTATCACTTGAGTTTTTCATCACTTGCGATAAGTTTTTTTTATTAATTATCAATTTTACTCCACAAAAATTCTTACAACACTCAAATGATAAACTAATCCTCAAAATTCAACTCAATATGAAATATCAAACATGGATGTACTGATTTCTTTCAAATATCAAAACACACAAAACGAAAAACCCGATCTAACTACCTACAGTTTAGGTACATCCAAACAGATGTTCTTATACAAAAAATGGATTTTGCTTTAGATTTTTAAGAAATTACTTATCTCATTATTAAATTTAATAATTATAATGTACAGGTGAGGAACACAATTGTAATATACGCCCCATAGTTTGTAAAACTGAACACAAGTCACGATGGTTGCATTTTATAAGCTTTTATTAATGCAAAGTAATTTGTTATTATTATCTTTTCAATATTATACAATAATTACAGACATTAAAACATGTTTTATATTAATCTGATTTAAATACTTAAAGGTTAATACTAGCCGTCGAAACATAAAGAAGTTTAAAGTAACATTATATAGTGATCTTTCTCTCTCTTTTCAAAACTGTTTCCTTTTGTGAAAAAACGGATTTATAGAGTACGGACCACCGCGGCGAGTGCACCCCAATAAATCACGTCATGATTTAAACACGTTCGCACCTCTCTCTCTCTTTTTTCGTGAATCTTGTGTGTTGGTTCATTTTTCGAATCCGGATTTCCTTTTGGCTATATTTAAAAATGCATTCCACATACCCCTTGGTTTCTATTATAACATTCGCCTTATTCGGTGTTCTCTAGCATTAACACAACCCATCCGTTTAATATTTTGAATATAAAACAAAAATCAAACTTAAAAAGTATTATAAAATATTGCAGATTCCTTTTTTATGTTGGTGTTTAGATCTCTTTCTCTTTTGTCCATCGTCCAAATTTGCTTTGTTTAATAACAAACAAGAATACTTTTTGATTCGACCATTAAAAAAATTTTGAAAGTATTCTAAATATTGTTTTTTAAGAGTATAAAAGCTGAATTTATTCTTAAAAATGATTCTCTACCTAGAAACGCGTATAATACATATAATGCTACATTATAATACACATCAGACGGCAGTTTTGTTAATATTTGTGACACAAATAATAAACCTAAAGTTTTAAGTGTTTTATTAAACAGAAGTATTGTAAAGGTTCGTATTACAACAGTTTAGTTATTTCAAAAATTAATAATTCCTATTTATTTCAGAAACTGTTTAAACATACTATAATAATAATTCTTTTGCCATAAAATTTTTCAAAGCTCCTTACTTTCCCATACGTAAATATTATGTAAATTTAAGGTATAATTCGGCAATAACTTTGTGAAAATGTCAACTGGGCATTCGACCTAATAGCCTGAGGTAAGGTTAAATAATGTACGGCTGTATCCTTTATAACGGTTGTATTGCCGATTTTTTTTTGTTTTAAAAAGATATACTTTAGCTATATAGAATTACTTCATAAAAGTCAGAGATAGTTTACAACAATATAACGTCTAAACTGCCAGCGCACAACATAAATATAATACAGTGTATTTAATCACTACAACTAAAATAAAATAATTAGAAAATAAAACTAATAGTGAAATATTTATTACAGATGAAAATACTTCAATAAACATATTACACAAACACCATATAGAATTATTTGCAACTCTGAATATTGAACATAAAGCATACGATACTTCTATTCCTTTTGAATGTACGCAACGGAACATTCGATTTTTTTTTATTTCTATCTGAAGTATACTTGAATAAAGAGCAAGTAAAGATGCACATTTACAAACATTTCGTACCAAGTACACGTTCGTTTTAATCTATACGGCGTATCTGATTCACAAAGCAGTAGATTTTCAAAGGACGCAGCTTCAATTAATTGAAGGTTTTTATATCAAAGAGCGTCGATAAAAACCAAATAAATAAAAATGATATAGATGTTTTTAAAAACAGCAGTGCGAGAACACGCTTGTACAGTCGCCTACTATTTGTCTCTGCGCAAACATACTTTAATTTCTTTCCTATCTCATAAATGTTGATTCTTTTTTAGTATTAAATTATTATTTGTAATCTTGTATTATATGAAATAGTATTACCAGTGCAAACTATATTAATATAAAAAAAATACTCCAAAAAAAGTATGATTTTGTAGATCTCAATTACCGTTTAAAACATTATTGACACTTGCGGGATAGGTTAATTCTGTGTTAATAACCAAACACATGTTAAAGTTAGTATGTACATAAATATTGGTATGCATTAAATATGTACACGCTAAAGTTCCTTTGAACGTGTTTACATAAGAATATTACACAGATATAAAATTAAAATGACACACGCCGACTGCAATGAAGTATCAGACGGATTAATTAAATTATCCTTGCTGAATACGGCTTTTAAAGGAAACAAAACTCAGGACTTAACGTACTTTGTATGTGAAATAAATTCGTTAAATCCGTACAATATCAGGCTTTAATTTAGCTTTTTGGTAAACATGTCATCTAAATTCGTCCCAAAACATTTGTGTTGAATAACATGCGACCAGACATTCATGTGTCTGTATGTATAGCGTTTATAAGGTATACATAAGAGCCGGGATCCTCAAAATCACGACTAGATTCATTTATACCATCGCGTCTGAGATCTGAAGCGTTGCCTTAATTAGGAACGATAATTAAGTCATAAATAGTATTCAACCCTGATGTTACCGTCACCCCAATGTTCTTAAGACGGTAATAGACGCCGTAATCCTTTATATGTTGGAAATTATAGCCTTCCGAGGCAAGAAATATTATATAATAGGTATGAAGCTGGAACATACTCGTGTAGTCCTCTATTGATAGAGATCCTCTATTGCAGTTTCTACAAAATAATTCTAAGAGAGTAAAACGTAGATTGAAAATATAGAAGACATATTTTTTAAACAGATCCTGTTAAATTGACTGTATATATATTGATTTTCTTCTTGTATTCGAAAGATATTATAAAATTGGTCCCATACGGGCTTTGTCTTTCATAAGCATGACATCCTCATTAAACAAAGTTACTTTATATATCTTGGAGATATAAACAGATAGGACCCCTCGGGGGTTGCATTGATAGGAAACTTTTCAGCAAAAATCTTGTCTCATGTAAATAATATACACATGGGCTCATATTGTATTAAAAAACAGCTATTATGAGGTATATCTACGATGTAGTCATTTTGCAAATAATTTATAATGCAATGACACAGAAACGCTTGTAAATGAAAACATCCATAAAATATATGAAATGCAAATGACTAAGAATGCTAGAAGCTACGTGTAATTTTCTACTTCCATGAAAATACATTTTTCTCATCATAATTTTTTTATATACCAATTCAATTAGGGTTGAAATGTTGCACACGCTTGCTTTGGAGGCTTATCAGAAACATTGTTATATTTAAACTGTATGATGCAATGGAATAATGTATTTATTTTTCTCCGATAAAGTCATAAAAATAATAATCAAACATATCAATTGAAATTAAACATGTTTCTAAAACCTGCGTGTCCAAAGGCGTGTATAAAATATGTTTACCAATGTATGGGATTACAGGAATACAACTAACATTAAATCCACTGCTAGTGTAAGAACGTCGGCGCTCTAAGTATTATAATTGACACGACGTACGATTTATGGGCGACGCTAAAAAGCGTTCAGAACACCCTGTATAGTTGAAGTTGAAAGATTTAGAATCCTTCGCTGGAAAGTCTTATGTGTTTTATATGTTTACCGAAATACAACATAATGGATAATAAAAATAGTTTGCTATAACAATTATCAATATATTAAATAATATCAAACTGACTTTATGTAAATAGTTCATAGATTGTGACGGAATAGTCAGTGTCAAGGGCTATACAATAACTGTAGATTATAAAATAAACTTAAATATTTTTCATATTATAAAATATACAAAACAATATAGAAAATATTTTATATGTCTGGATTGTTAAAAAGAAAGTTTCCTTTATTCGACAAAGGTACCCTGAGCAGTTGATAAACGGAGTATTTAAACAAAGTTATAAAGTAAACATCATTATTCCAGCAATAATCTTTTAACGGCGCGTTCAGACAAAGAAAGTTTTTATCAAAAAGTAACAAATGCTTATACTGAACGTACCACAACACAGAGCAGTAACATCCCGACCCTCGGGTATGTTATATTAAGTCGACATATTCTTTGTTCATATGGAAACCTGTAGCTAATTAATTAAGCCCGTGTTTCGTTGTGGTGTTTTTAGTTTCGGACTCATCCTGTTTCTGCTTCAAAATAGTTTAATCTAATAAAAATTTTTCTGTACAAACTTCAGGCAGATAGAGTTGATTAATGAGAGTTTTGCGGCTTTGTGTAACCGAGTAGCTTCGTCGGTGTGGCGTATTGTGATAATTATTAAGTATTATATAGGATATTTATTTTATATTAAAATCTGAATCTATTCATATACACGTATTATATATTCAAGAGTCAAGTACATTTGTGCTTTAGTTTTATTCAAAGAAACTTCGCTCGAGGTGAGACAGTATTACTGCATTCAAAATATTACTGCTTACAAATTGTCAACTTAACTTTTATAGCCAACTTAATGTCCCTCAACTCCAAGTGTATTAATGCTGATTCTTTTCTTTAAGAAAATACAAAGTATATTTCAGCAGTACGTAATACGTTAAATAGCATTTTCAAGCGATACTAAAGTTTATCTTCAATGATTATCGCTTTGCCTTTCATATATATTTAAAAACTAAGTTTACCGAGATCTAAGTTTAAAATTCTAACAATACTATACTATTTTTACTTCTAAATAGCCATTTTAGTAATCTTCACAACAATGCATACTTTATTGTAGATAACTTAAAACACTTCTCCCATTGTCTGTAATGCATTAAAAACCAGGACTAATGCACTGCTAAGGGGCAATTTCACGTACAATACATTCGGATACAAAATAAAAATTAAAACAGTTCACGATGTATGAGAGTATTCGTATTCATCGTATGAATACACACAATCGAATACAATCTTCGAATACAAACAAAGCACCATTATAATGGAAACCAACCAACGTTAGTTATAACAGAATTCAAAATACTTCACTGTATCGAATTTCACGAACGTAAACAATAAAAACCCGACCGAGTGATATAACGCAGTTTGCCAATGAAAGGTACAGTCGCGTTCAAAAGGACAAAGAAAGCCAGGACAGGTCCGGGCACGTTGACAAATAGCGTCGTTGCCTCGAGGGATTTACGAAACAAACTCCATTCAGCTTTACTCTTTCACTTTTCTTGCGGACTGTACATTGTATACTTTAGGTTTTTTTTAGTTGAATTGAAAGATTGATTTTCTACTAAGTTAAGCTTTTAAGTCAACTTTTCGACACTTTTATTTGGTCAATCTTTGATAAGAGCTTAAAAACGTCGGTGAATCTGTTGGGAGTTATAGAATCGAGGAGCTTATTGAAGTTTCGGTATCTTAAGCTGTGATTGTTACTCGGGGAGCACTCAAATATTATTTGGTTTCTAACTTCAGTGGAGTTTTTTCCGCTTACGTTGATGTGTTTGTTAGTTTTTTATTATTTTTCCCTCACGGGTCTATTTTAAATGTAATCAGTATTTGACAATTAAAAATATATAAGTCCAATGACATTTTAGAGATACTTTATAAGGAAGTTTATACGTTAATTTTTTCTGGGACAAATTTCACCGAACTCGACAAATCTAGCAGCAACAAATTTGGAATCAAAAGACAAGCTTCTACCAAAATGATAACCAAAAATAAAAAGCATGAATCATGTTATTCTTAACATTTTTCTTTACCTTTTATCCAAAAATACTTTTTTCTTAATCTTTTCGCTTTTACAAACAGTTTCTAAACATAGTCTTTGCCGTAAACTAAAACGATCTGTTACGTTACGTAATTTATTATCAATAGTTAACATAGTTAGATATAATTTGTATATTTTTATTTAATTAATCTGTATATTAATTTATTTTTGACTTGAAATAATGTTATATTATTATTTGTTTTTATTTCTGGATTTTCCTCATTTTTTACATAATGTTTTGAAGAAAATTTAAGTATTCAATATATTTATACTTACAAGAAATACCCACGGATAACACAACATTGCTGCATGAAACAGCAATTTCAAGATAGCATATACTCGTACATACAGAAAAAAACAAATTTCACAAATTGAAAGAACCTAGCTGTAGTCAATTAAGTGCAGACTCGTATAGACTGGCTTGCCCCGGGCAATAGCACTCACAGAAAAACAGTATGAAGTACTTGTAGCTATTAGAGCTGCATATCGTCCGATCAATGAGCGCCGAAAGCCCTGACCCCCTTCTCCAATCCCATCCCTCCCTTCACATCCCAATCCTCTGTAACTTTGTTATGGATCACTGACGTGGATGTGACCAACATGATCAGGTGGGTCGGTTGCTCTTTTATTCTCCTCGTATAAAACAACTAATTTTTTAATCAAACGAGTACACTTAAACACTTTCTATTTGATCACAAACAACTAAACTGTTCCGATACTTACAAGTGAATGTGAACTCATGTTACAAGATCACACATCTATTAATAGTTTACCAGATGCTACACACACAAAGATAATCATATACTATTTTGCTGATTCGATGATTCATATAACTCAGAATTAGGTAGCAGAATGATAATCTCAACCTTTTCGAGTAATACAAACAGGGACAGCCGGAGTCTGCTTACAAACACAATATTATCTCCTTAAAGGCTTTCCGGAGGCATTATGCTGACTAATATCAAAGCGTAACATCGGAATCTAGTTACGTGATATCGGATCGACATCCTATTACCAAATTATACCTGTTAATACAAATATCCAAATATCCTTTTATCTATCAAATAGCTGCCAACTGTAGGAACCGTCTATTGCCATAATTTCCCAAGTGAATTGCTCTCAACACAAACTTAGTTTTAACTTGCTCTTGCTCTTATTACGTGTGTACAAGGCTTACAATTCGAAAATTGGAAGGAAATTTAAATTGTATCTGTATGGACTGGGAATTATATCTTAGTTTGTATAAGTTAAGGCTGCTTTTCCCGTATACTCAAAGTTGTCTTTAAGGCGTTTGCATGGAATGGTATTTCGGTTAAGACAAAACTTGTAATGCGATACTCGTTATATTCAGTTTTCAGTATTAGAAATATCGATTCCATATTGGACTGCTTCCGCCGTGTCATTTGAAGACGTTTAGAATATCTTAAGGCATATTGAATTTGTTACGCTCATGTTTCACTGATCGTTAAACTGATAAAATGTTGCTTCGGGACATTTCAATTCAATTTTTGAAGTAAAATTTAAATTAGTAATACTTTTTGAATGATTGTTTCTTTATAAAAACATGATAATAATTTGTTACTTCGGGGATATCAACACAGACCCTTTTCAAGTTAAGCTGTGAATCATCTTTATTAAGACTAAAAATCCTATAATTTTTACGTCGTTTCGTGAGAGAATTACCACGTTTTATTAAATTATATTTGCATTATCAGATGTTGAATTATCGTAATAACTTTTTCAATATTTTGATGAATTTCAGCAAAATCTTAATTCAGCCGCGTAAAGTATAAAAAATAATTTATTCGCGGCTCCAGAAAGATCATAAGTATTTCTTCTAAACTGAAAGATTAGAAGAATTGTATACAGACAGCTGATATATAAACTATACAAGAAGAATAGGAACAGGGTTTATCTCCAAATATTCTATTTCTGAGTCCAGAACAGAGTAATCAGGACGAAACACGAATATGTTTCACAACCACCTAAGTCCAACAAATTTTCCAGCTGTCATTACAGAATATTATCCACGAGACTTAATTTACTTTAATAAGAAAAGATTTTTTCTTTGGCAACAATTTAATTACATCAGTAAGCAAAATCAAGCTCGACGGAAAAGTTTTTATTTCAAAAATCATCAATAAACCTAGCAGACGTTCATTTGCTCAGTAAATTATGAAAGTAATATAAAAATGCACTTACAATTTTAAATGAGGTGGGAAAAGGACAAACACAGCTTAATATTTAATGAAATAAAAAGTTTGGAATGGAAATTGTAAATAAACGATTATTTAGTAACGTAAGTCGGCCACGTCAAACATAGGCCGGTGTGAGTGGAGGCTGAAAATTTAATGAGCGAAGGGGGCCATGCCTCCAGCGACAAGGATAGAACACTCACCCGGAGATACCAATAGAAGTATACAAAAAACATTAAACTTCAAAAATATATCACAGACTAGCTCGATGTAATGGCACTAAGAACAACGTTTATAACTTAGTCTAATTCCTAATACAACAGCTATTCGTTACAAAATAATTGACTAATATTTATTTATTAGTAAGACTTTTATGAGTCAGTAAGTTTTGTGACATCAATTTAGATCATATCATTCCACGTTCTAAACTTAATCATTAAACACTATAGAATAGTTTTTAAATTAAAATTATACAACCTTAAAAATCCGGTGACATATTTAAACAGGCTAAACTTAGTTAAAACATGTCTTAAAAGTTGAAACGCGATATAGTCTTTATGACCATTACTACGAATATAGAATATAACACGTCTCTCGACATGACCAACATGTAACATCTACGCTCTCAGTTACTGAGTTGCTCAATCATAATTAACTGTTTCGGACAACGAAGTCGATCCATCCAACAGTTACAGACTCAGATTATTTACATCATTTTGATACTTTTGATTTATTACTATCCATTATAAGAACTTCATAGTACTTATGACTATAAAATAACACCAAATTATTTAACCATTGAAAACACGATCGAAATTCATAACTTCACATAAAACTAACTTCAGACTTGAGTGTCACGTCATTAGGTGAAAATAAATCTTCGTATAATTCAATGCCTGTTTTACGCAATAGAACCTTCATGGATATTTAAAAAAAAATCCAATTAAAAATCATAAAAATATGTGCAAAGGAATGCGTTTATTATTCCGACGTCGATTCATTAAATCTCCGTCTATGCTCACAATTATTTACTCCATCGATACTGGTTGCAATGATGAATATGTTTTTCATTACCAGTTCGGTTTTAATTGAGATTTCCATTTTAATAACCCTTTCAGTGTGTTCTGTGCCGTGCATTCGATATCGAGCCATATTTTATATAGCATAAAGTTTATATTTTTTAATAAATACATTGATTTAAGCAAAACTAAATATTTGTCTTCGTATTTAGTATTGGTATTAGTTTCCGTTAATGTATATTGTCGGTTAACCAATCCATCATATTTTTCAATTTACAATTTCGAAATAGAAACGATTCTATATTCAAAAGCTAAAAGCATAAAATGCGTTCAATAAAAAATATTTTTTTTTCCTATAATATTTAGATTCATTCAATGCAGGTTTTCCGAACTCTTCAATTGCTGGCATGTAAGGCTTTACAAATTACATTCTACCGGTATTCATAATTACTTGTAAATTACTGCCGACATTAATTTCCCTATAGGGAAATTATAACTTATGATTTTTTTTTCTTTCTTTTTAATAAAACCTCTTTGAATTTATGAGACTGTCGGATACTTTTATGTTAATAAAGCAATGATCGAAAAGGTTGAGCAATTATCAGAAAGAAAATGTAAAAATTATCCCACTTTCCAATATGTTTCTATAAATATATTGTGTGTTAGTGTATTAAAGAATAAAAAATTTTGTTATTTAAAAAAATATCACTATACTTTATTGTTTTTTAAGAAAAATTTCAGTAGTAGGAACTTTTTTGAACATTATTTACAAAAAGAGTTAACTTAGTGGTTAATTAACAAATTCAATTGATAAAAACGAAGAAACGGTATCATTGTCACTCACGGAACCTATTTTTTTTAAGAAAAAACCTGTATAATATACGGCATTAAGTTCGCGATAATAATATAACTTATTGAATTGTAATTGTTTAAAACGTTCTAAATGAAATCCAATAATTTGGTGAAATGGTTTTATTGTAATTAATTAATATATGTGTAGATTATATAAATGGTAAGTATCACGGTTTCTGGTTCCTGCTAAAGCTATGTTCGCATCATTGCCCGAAGTATCCCTAACTCAGTGACGACTTGACAGCTGTAGGTGTCCCGCCGAGTGAGAAATGGCCACCATGAACACCAAAAACACAACGCACAAACAGAAACACTTAGCGGGGAGTGCTCTGTAATTGTGTTATGGTTTTTATAAGCGTTAACCTGTCTTGCCTCATATAATCGCATACAAACGACATTTATATTTAATAAATTAAACGTAAAAAAAAAACCATCGACATTGAAAGGTTCATTCTTTTATTGTGTCATTTATTCGTTTTCACCGCAATCAAGACATTGAGTGTCTTTTGTAACTGATTGCTCCATAGAAAATTTCTGTAAAAAAAGGTATTTTTTCTCCCAACAATTTCATTACTTCCCAAGGACGTTAAATCTAAAATATCTACAATACGAGCAAATAACAAACAAACGTGCGAAACGAGCTAAAAGCTCAAGTCATTGAGGACACAATAATTCAATTCCGAAATCATGGGAAAAGCACAATTTTCCTTTAACGCGCCATCGCTTACAGCTACGATACAGTATGCTACAATAAATGTAGATAAACAAATTATTATGATTATTTTCATTTAATATCCAATATGATTTGTTTATATTTGATGTATTAAAAATTTTCACTGGCATATTGTTAGATTTTATAAAGAACAATATTATAGAAGATATTTTAAAAAATAAATAAATGTACCTCCTGTTTTATACAATAAATAGATAAAATTTAGAAGCTTCAATTTGTTATTCGGTTATAAATTCTCAGAACAACTATGAATGTGTATTTGTTGAATAAACGTTATTTCTTATTAATAATGAGTTACGTTCAGTTAGTAATAATAAATAAATTAATATCTTATAAAGATTTATATGAGTAAAAAGAGAAAAAAAGTACACCATAACGTATAGGCTCTAATTCGAAACGAAAACCGCAACGCTCGCCACAAACCGTAGACCGGCGTGCTTCATAATAGAAAAAACCACAAAGGGTCTTTATCGTCACCGTATGCGGACAGTCGTCCCGAATATGTATGAAACTTATTTATTCACTACACTGGTTTCGTCAATTTGATTGTGAGTTAAGCTATTCATGATATGAATAACCCAATAGAATAATACAAGATTCCCTCAGCCTTCGCAACTTAGCTTCCATATTGAAACACGAATCGCGTTATCCGACGTTAAACTTGTTTTGATGCTTTCATTATATATGAGATTGTATTATATTAAGTTTTCATGTCTTGGCGATTAATCAAACGACACAGATGATTTTAATCAAGATTCCACAGTATTTTTTTGCTAAATAGTTTTATTCATGCATCGTTTTAATATTGTAATGAGATTATTCTTAAGGAGTGTGTTATAATTTTGTGATTTTAATATTATGTTCTTATCATATTCTTTGTTTTATTCTGTTATTCTTTTTTCAATGTCTGCTAAATGGAAGTAGTGAGATATTTTGCTTGTACATTATATATCTTGGGATATGTGTTTTAAAGATTTTTAGATC
>DVQP01001816.1:0-14169 GCA_018231745.1 Danaus eresimus
ATTAAACTGAAGAGACACGCAATTATTTCATTCATTAATATTAACTAAACTGATTCAAACACGCAGCTTCCTCGAAAGCCTTGATAGACTAAATTAAACTTTAAATTCAAACCCAAAAGTTGCTTTTCAAACGACATCTAACCATTTGTTATCAAATTACAATGGAAGACTTGTCACAACATCTTATAAAACGTAACAGAATAAGATGAATAATTATTTCATTTGTAGTTAAAGAAAATATTACAGCTACATAGAAAGACCTGAATGGATTTGATAAAGGCTGTTAAAAAATACATATTAGATATATATATAAATGATAAATTTTATAATACTCCAATCACATAGCAATACTTGAATATATTTATCAAAGCAGTAACTCGCATAATGAAATGGCAATAAATATTAAAGTCCGTAAACATATACTGTGTTCGATATCTCAGCTATTTAGAACAATGATAGCGATTAGCCGGTGCAACGATAATGCGACTTATTTATTAGTAACGGATAAACTAAACATTATTTCCGTTACTTTACACAAAAATATTTTGATTAACATTAATAAAGCTCAACGAATATACTAATTCGAAATAAATTTATGATTTAAGCGTTAAAAGTTCAATAAAATCGCCTTTGTGATATGTATAGTTATCCTTTATTATTTTATATAAAAATATATTTGAATCGTAAAATTTTCGTTCTTGTTACGATTTACATTTACTTATTAATTAAAAACTGCAACACTAAATGTCATTCCCATCTCGCATGTTCATCAAGACGTCGCTGGTTCTAATCGAGATTTTCGCAGCTGCGAGCAATGAATGTTGCACAGCTGTGTCCGATGAACATTCAGACAACGTAAACAGATTAGACCTCCCGTGAAGCGTTCATCCTAACTTACGGCTGATTGTGTTTGGACCATTGCCCCGTCTGCCGTATTTACAAGAATAATATTTAAAAAAATATAATGTCATTATTTTTTTTGTTATTATTTAATTTTGTTAATCAACTATTACAAGTTAAAGTAAGTACAAGTTAACTATAACCTTATATAGACCCACGTCGTAGTTTAAAGAGCAGATAGAATTTGACTACCGAGTCATCTCACGGGAAATGAAAGTGAGAAGAACATGATGTAAACATTTTATCGTAGTGCAATTTAACAACTACTCATTAACAACTCTAATGTTCAAATGACTGAGTTCCCGTTTAACGTCAAATGAAGTTTATTTTGTATCTTATATATTTTTATTACGCCGCGCCAAAACACTCGACAGAGGTTTATTATTATAACCGTTTTACAGACGCTTGAAATCAAATAATCTTGAGTAAAGACCCTCTCGGAAACGTCAAATTCATTACAAATTTTGATGCCAAAACAAATTTATGTCATGACTATGGACATGTAAATAACTGTATGCCTTCTGATAAAAATAAAATGTTATACTTAAACAGGAATTCCGTAATACAAATTGTGACAGAAAGGAGTTGTTAGTGATGCAAATCAATTTTTTCTCTTTGAACTTCCAAAAAAAATCTACATATAGTAACTATATACTGTGTAGATAATCTCAAGAAAAATATTTCATTGCTCGGAATCTAATTATTTTCTTTACGTTAATGGAATTAAAAAAAAAATGTTGTTCATAGTCGGAATAATCCCCGAAACATCTCACAAAACAATACAAGCTCAAAGCTAATGTAAATTGGTACAGTAGGGTACAAATAAGGAAGTTTAATCTAACCTGGAAGAGCAGATAGCCGGAGTCGTACATCCAGAAGTCATCTGGCGCGTTGCCGGGCTTGGTGAGGTGGATGGCAAGGCAGCGCTGCAGAATCAGCTGGCAGCGCTGCCCCCCAGCTCCGCGGCCGCTCATGCCTAGGCGGGCGGCGGCATGCTCTGCAAATATATACTCTATTAACAAAACATAAATACTAATTTTGGAAATATATTATATTAATTATTAGAAATATTTTTTTTTGGTATCAGGTCTAGTGTCATTTCATTGTGGAAATGTGGTTGGATGCAATCAAGAAAATGTTGTAAGTTTTCTACCGTTTTTTTAGTAACAGATTATTTTAATAATCTTTCATTTTTTAATTATATATATTTATATATATATAAAAAAAAATACTCAAATGACTACCTTAAGTACGTTCTTGTTTATGAATTATTATCTTTTTTGTATGTCGAAATACCAAAATATTTACGTAACACTTTAAATAGGTTATAGCAATTTACGTGCCGCTAATGCTAATTATGCAAATTATGATCACAAATTTATTGTACTATACCGTTAATACGTAATCAGATAACTGAGTAGCTTGGTGCTGTTTATAACACAATAAATATTATAATATATAGACCTTTATAAGAAAATCAATACGTCCTATAAATTCGATACTCGCACAATACGTGTTCTTATATAAACATGTAGGCGGGCATAAGAGTTATTATTTCATTTGTCACCGGATTACGACACCTGAACCAATAAACTTCTAAACAATTTATTATACATACCTAAATTATGCAAGCGTTTACTTACTGTTATCCTCGCGAGTGCTTGTTTTTGTAAGCATTTCGTATACAATGTTATTACTATCGCAACTCATGACGGATATCTAAGTGGATTGACAGATTTTACAATACTTTGGGAATTAGGACATAATAAAATGTATAAGAATATCAATTATCGTTTCTCATTATTTCTACGTAACGTTATTTTTTTTTGTGTGACTAGTTTCGTCTGTGTCGTCTTCAGTGAGGGCTTCTGCATTAGACTCAGAGAGGAACCGGTAGTGACTTTTACAGGCGACGTCGCTTGACTTCATACACCATAGGTATAATTTCGGGATAAATTAGCCTATACAGCCTTTTCTCATATCTAAACTAGATTATTTTGGATTTCATGAAAATCAATCAAGTAGTTTTTTAGTGGAGGAGCAACAAACATAATTGCATGCATACATCCCCACAAACAGTCGCATTTATATTATCAGGACAAATAAAGAAACAGTAGTGACTGTCAGCCCTTGACACGAGAGCAATCCATCTGCCGGTTGATATCTCCCTCCTTTCACGCATTTGTTTGCATAAATTTACCGAGTGATAGTGCTCTGGACGGACAATTAAGACGGTATGGTTAAGTAATATGACGTAATCGGTTTAATAATATCTACAGGATACTAAATATATTATTGTGTGTTATAAAATATACATTAATATTACATAATATATAAAAGTATTGAAACTTAAATAATCACGAAAAACGTATTAATTTCACCCAACATCAGAAAACTCCACGATGGTATTACTTATGCACGGCCTCAAATGTAAACTCCGTATAATACCTTGTAAGACAAGAGTACAAGTCAAATATATTGCTATTATTCAGCAAATAAGGAAATAATAAAACAATAATCCAATATTCTGATACGGCATTCAAATTGAATATTAAACATTAAACCGGAAGGCGTATAATTAAGTACAGACATAATTTCAGTGTCTCTGCTAACAGCTCTCAGGGCGCATTTCCATAATCGGATACTTTACCTCACTCAGCATCCCTTTGGTATATCGTGTCAATTAAAAATATAATCTATTCCATTGAGAATAGAAGTAGCTTTCCACCGTGTGTACATTTATCAAGTTAAAAGGCTCTCGTTTTGTGAACAACGCATTATGTCTAACTCTCGTTACATAACTATTGTTGATTTACTTCGCAGAAATGAGATTTAAATGTGAAACACACTTAACTTCTTGTAAAAACACATTGTATCATAATATTTAATGTTTTTGGAATGAAACAGTGATTTATTTATTGATATCTAGTTACTACAATCAAAATAATTCGAAACAATGTCTTTAACAAACGATAGTCGAGTAAGTTCTTATAAGGAGCAAGCAGTCCAATTATAATATTAGCAATCACTATGAATTTATTCACAGGTCCTGTTCATTGGAATGCTGAGTTTATCTTAAATGGAATTATAATAAACTTCCCCGTTTCTTACTTATAATATAACAATAAATATCTCGATTAAAACATTTCATCTCACACAAACAACACACTATATGTATATTGATGACAATGTAAACCTATCATTATAATTTCATGACAAATCGTGTTCTTAAAAAATCAGTTATCCACCTAGATCACGTATTCAAAACAAATATATAGAACGGATCGCATGACCATAGCTGGTTTGTAAAAAAGCAATAAATGCATCAAAATTAGGCATAGCGTGCTCGCAAATTGCAGTACTCCATTTTGGGAATTAAGGCCAGTGGCCATCTATTATAACGGCATCATAGACTATTGTGCAAGAATTGCGAATGTTTTTACATCACAGTTCCCAGGAACTGATAGTCTGTTAGGTGTTAGAACGTTCAGGAAATTTACCAGATTACTTCTGAGGTACAACTATCGAAGTACTGTTCTTGTTGGATTGTACTTGTATCACAGCTCCTACTGTGACCGTAAAACAGATTTGATTGTTTACTCGTGATATTGGGCTATTTTCGGATACTATTTCTTATATATATAATACTTTAAGGCAATCTAGTTATAAAAGCTTAAATCACTATTGAGTATAAGCTTCGAATATAAAAATTTTTATTATATTTATTTGCTGTTTAAAGTAACTCTGTATAGAATATTGTTATTATTTCACTTAAAAATTATACACGCGAGCAATAAAGATATTTTTTGATATCTCAAATAAACTTCTTCAGACTTTCTTTCCGTCTGTTATTTTAGAGACCTAAGCGACGGTTCAGAGTCAATATATATCCCAGAACCCTAGTTTTATTTTAATATATAATCGGGATGATGTTACATATGTTTATATATTAAATTACTATATGTTTCAATACATAAATGTTTGGCCGCCATGTTTCATTTTTATTTGAACATAAACATATAATTTATGTTTGATGTAACCAGACATCGGCTAGTTTCTAGACTATAACTTTCCTCATTTTTTGTATTGGCCATACCATAAAGATGTTCGGAGAAAGTAATCGAGCTAGAAAGCCTACTAAAGCCTTATAAAATTTACTTATAAATAATAAATGATAAATCATACAAGAGGTACATACATAATAAAGAAATAATGAATAATAGAAAAATTTTAAAAAAAATGCATATATTATTAACACCATTAGATAATAATCAAAATACATCAGGATATACATATTGTACATAGCTACAAGCAATTAATTTAATATTGTTAACAAACATTTCAAAATAAACATTGTTTAAATATTAAACACAATACTATAATACTGTCCACAAATAGTGTAACACTTACGATCAAATAGGTAATTGTATTTATTTGTCGGACAACAGTTTTCTGTAACATAAAACTCCGACAAAATGTGGGTAGGTCTCATTCAGGGAAAATACTGAAACGTCATTTTTAAATCAATATCGATACAGCACCAAATTAAAAAATACACTGGCGGAACGTGAGTACGTTTCATTTGTCGTTTTCTTTAACACATCAACTTATGCTTGGATCAAGTTATGACGAACCGAGATAAAGTGTTGCAACTCAGCGCCGACGAAGGTAAACGTGATAGCACAGATTCTGCTAAAATTACCACCTACCGAGAACTACAGATAACATACACACATACAACAGATAATATATAACTAAACATGATCTCTGCAATAAAATCACAGCCAGTTATATTTCTGAACAGATTAATATTAACTTCAACTATCAAGGACGCATTCACTTAAGATATAAATCAAAATTAACCTTTTGTTTATATCAAATATTTTATAGATATTAAATATTATACAAGAGTGACATTCAAATGACTACAGGCTAAATCCTTTGAACTTGACATTCATGGCATTCACAGCCGGATGTGACGTCAGAACTGGGATTAGCAAACTGTATGGCCTACGAAGTTATTGTAACGGGCCGACTGCGTATTTGTGAACACAATGCATTGATATGGCTATGGGTGACGTGCGTTGTAATATATATTAAAATTAACTGAATAGATATTTGAGAAGCAACATATTCGGTAACTTCTGTTTTGCTATATTTTACTTTAAGGTAATGATATAGATTTAAGATTTAATTAAAACAAAAAAAAAAAGTAAGTAAAAAATGAGCGCCTATTTTTCGTCAGCAGAAATTTTTTCACAAACAATTACAAAAAAAATATTTCTATATTAAGTACAAATGTTGTTGGAGGTTGTAAAAGTTTTCATTAAGTTAATTTATAAAATCAAAGGACACAAGTCAAGTAGTCGGTAAAATTTTGTCTTAGTACTACAGTCACTTCTAGGAGATCCAATCAACAAGTTTATTCTGAATACGCTTCATTGACTAATGAATATTATAAACACGACAAATCATTTAATTCTCTGGTTATCGCAATTTAATTAACATTTTACAAACATTGTAAGCCTTACTTCGCCATGTATAAAATTCTAAATAAACAATTAAGACCGCTGACAGCGTCGCATAAATTAACCGTTATCGAAGCGTTATATCTAATAAATATTTAAGTGATCGAGATAGTTTTGCATTACATATAAAATTGATAGGCATTATAAATTGTATCAAAACATTGCCCAAGATCTACATTGCCAGCGACACAATTCCTCAACAGCGTGGGCGATTTGACACCAGCGATGTCTGTCATTCAGAGTTTAGTGGGCATACCAGTTTTATTTCTTCAAAACGCCCCAGTTTTGCAATCTATCTATCCCAGGCTCCCTCTTAATTTTCAGTATTATTTTAATTAAAATTGTATCGTCATTATTGTCTTCTAATATTTCAAACATTACGTTACATACATAATGTAGGCATGTTATGTATTATAGAATTTTATATTACTAGTAAATAATGATTAGATAGCATTCGATAGGTTAAAGATCTGGCAACATCAATACGTAAACGCGGGTAATAAAAAGGACAATAAATGTCAAAATTTTGCCGTTAAGCGTCGCTTATACGTTTTATTAGCACACATAATATAAACGTTGCCAACAATATCTTATACAGTTGTAAAATGAACCATGGGTAATAAACGTAAAGTTTGCAATAAAAAAGGATTTTGTAAGTAGGTATTAAGGCCTGTGCTAAAACTAACCTCGATGTGAAGTAATTCTTGAATGTGTTAATTAACCATAGAAGCGATATGTTTAGCGCGGATAGTAGCTTGTTTTCTAATTAAGATGTTGAACACTAAATATTTCGTTGTTTAATGAGATCTAAGATTTTCGCGAGTCATATAAATAGAACTAATATATTTTCGGATTTACTACGCGATTTTTTTGATTACTTTCAAAACTATATAACCCCGACGTTTCGGTTACTTTTCAGTCATCTCGTCCGCTCGTGATCTCGGTTGCCGAAAAGTAACCGAAACGTCGGGATTATGTAGTTTTTAAGGAAATAAAAAGATCGCGTACTAAATTTAAAAATATATTTGTCACATTTCGTTGTTTATTAGTATGAGACTATATAAAAATGTCAGTACTAATAGCTTAGAAATAACATCGGTAAAGACATTATTTAATAATTTTAGTACAAAAAGTATTTTTAATTATATTGTTTAAAATATTTTTTACAAATCATTTTTGTGGCTGTATGCGAGAGATTTATGTCGTCTGTATTAAATAAAAATTAATAATATCCAAAATGCGAATATAAAGATAAAATTGAGTTCGACAACCGTCATTTGATATTTGGACGCAACATATTGCATGCGTCTACATCTTTATTGAAGTGAATGTATGGACCGTGGGAAAAATACTTACAAAATAAAGTCACGGATCTGATTGTGAAAAATAATTATTATATAAACTATAACGAAACACACTCAGTGGCTTTTTAGTTGTTTAATGTTTGTTTTATTAAAATCATTCATGAATAGATAATTCGAGAAATAAAAAACAGATTCATGCAACATATTAAGATTTCTTAAGCATATTAAATACGATTAATATTGTTTTTGTATTTTTTCCTCTTCTTTTATTTCACCTATTACCTCTGTAGTCGACGTAGTTCTTTGTATACAAGCCGCGGTTTAATTATAAGGCCAGTACACGTTAAAGTTAATTTCTATGTATTATAAAATGTTATCTTGAGTAAAGTCCAGCCTGTAATTAGTTTCATGACATTAGACACGCGACGGAAGAGCCAAGGTCGGATAATCTGAACCGGCGGAGCGAGACCGCCCCATTGTTTTATATGAACACTTCTCATTGATGACCATTACGAGTATTTGTCAAGTGGATTCTAAATTCTTTTATGACTATCCTATTATATACAAATAAATATACATTAATAAATAACATGAATATTAATTTTCTATAAAATCAAATTACGCTCTTTCGCGTAAAGCTTTGCTGTAAATTTCCTATGAAAAACATATAAATTTTCGATTTGTTCTTTGCTCTTTACTATTTATGAAATAAAAAGTACTTTGTATAATTTTAACAGGAGCAAACAAGTTAAATGTTGCACATATTCTATTTTGATTGAGTTAAAACACACAGTTGTATGTAATAAAGTTCTAACACTGTAAAGAATCATAGCTTGGAATATTTCCATTATAACTATTGACTTGCGAATGAAACCGATCACCGGCAGACGATACAAAATCTCCGTAGCTGCAAAGTAACCGAAAGTCCTGAAGTATGTAGTTTTTTAAAAATCATATAATAAGCGAAGTAATTCTAAAACATTAGTCTCATTTAAATGAATACTGCCGATAGTCTTAGATTTCATTACATCAACTTGCGATATGTAATTCATGAACTAGGTTTTAAGTTTAGACGTTTATGTTTGTGACACTAATATTTCAGGTTCCGTATAGCCTTTGTAAATTCAACCAGCGACTATAACATACGATATAACGCTTTAGATACCTTATTATAAGAACTATAATTGTTTAAGTATAAATGTATGTTACTATGTATAGTGCTTCCTGTATGTGACCTCCGTACTTCTAGTCCGCTTGTCTATGGCTATCTGTTCTGCATATGCTGTGTCTCTCATCCGATATGGTTTGCGGAAACATAGCTCGTAAAATAATACCATATTAAGTTGGAAATATTCCTAACATGGCTATCATTACAGCGTTAGCCAATCAAAATGGTTATGTTGTAATTACATATAAGATATTTTATATTCAACACGCGTGTCCCTTCCCTTCATGTAAACTTACCTCTTTTTCATATGCTTTTTTAAAATTTCACTACGACGTATAGATTTTTCTTTTAATTTTAATTAAAAACGAATGTCTAAAAATTTAAAACGTTTATCACAGTGAAGCCATTTTATGTTATAGAATATAAATTAAACCGTCTCATGGGACACTTTAATGCAGCCAATTTGTTTGTCGTCAGCATAAATTTATATCGGAATAAAGCCGATGCACTACCATTACCTGGTCTACTTTGGATGTGAGCCAAATTTTACGTAATATCACTGTGCAGTATTACCGGTATCGACTCGAGGGCTTTAAGGTTAAAATGTTAATCATCATATGTCGAAACTTATAACATTTTTTCATGGATATTTTGAGTTAATGGAAATTAAATATCGCTTGTTTTTAAAGATCTGTATCATTTTGATACAATTTGCTTATATCATGTTGCTGTCCTGTACGTGTTAGGAAAACGCAACATAACTTTATAAACACATAAAATAACAATAGAATTATTAAAAATTGTTTCAGACAAACACATCATTGTGAAGCTGGTTTCAGAGCGTAATAAAAATGAGATTTAATATTGATTAATTAATCTTACAAGCATTGTGAAGCAAAAGATCGTATGAAAAATTACAAAGGATGGTATATATGTCACTAGACACTCTATAAAAGCTGTTCCCCGTACACACGGACGAGGGGTGCAAGGTCAGGCCGCAGTGCAGGACCAGACGATGGTATCGATCGCTACAGGCTCCGCAACGCGAACAGCACTCCGACAGGGGTGACACACGACTTAGATTAAAGTCCTCCAAGCAACAAATTAATTTTTAAGAGATCTCTAACGTTATCATATAGAATAAACAATAAAAATATGTGTGTGAATTTGAGATCAGATTTTTTTTATAGAATGTGTGAAATCTACACCCTACAGTCTATTTAAGGTAGAGCGCTTAATACATTCCCGTATAAAAAAATAAAAGTGAACAATTATATACTAAGCATACTTAATTAGATGGGTGAATTATGAAGAGACATCCCTCGCAGGGCTTCTTTATACCGCACGGACGCGGCGATATTGCCATACTAAAGCCCCGGCATTAGGAGCCGACTTCTCTTTAAACTACCGTTATCTGTATTGAATTTTAAACAAGCAGACAACTAAATTTTGGGTTTTCGCGGAACATCCTGTGGTTGTGTCTGGACCATTTTTATGTTGAGTAGAATTTAAATGACTACTTTCCTTAATTAAAACAAAGAAATACATTTTTTTTTTGGCAATGAACATCAATCGTAGTGCCGTTTTTTTTTTTTCTTAAAAATTTAATTAATGGTTTTAAATATATACTAATCAGCCAGCAATAATGTATATTGTTTTTTTATAGAACTTGAGTATAATAAATCTTAACTTATTTTTTTACTACGAAGATATAAGCAACGGCGTATGTTTATCATCTCCTCGGAATGACCTCAAAAACCCTAAATATTTAAAATTAAGGCCTAAAATAGAGCAGGGACTTCAAAGTTATTATTCCTTAAACGTTCGGTCGTGTTGAGATTAAATGTGATCTGAGTCATGCTACCTAAAATGTTGTCAAATATGTGACATGACATTGCAATCCTTATAAGGAACTTCTTAATGTGTAATGTGTTTTTAATTTCTGTAATAGGTGTAATAACAGTTTTAATAACTTTTATTTCACCATGCAATTTAAATTTTAAAATTTCAATATCTCTCCACAATTATGCTGTGTCTTGATCGATCTTAAAAGGCGCCAAATATTACGACCCGATATGTTTCAATATGATAAAATAAAATATAAACAAACCCAAAACATTAATGTAACAATGCTGTTGAATTATTCAAGTTATAAAGATTACGCATGTTATGACTTCTTATACAAATTGATGGACAAACAGCAATGCAAATTTATATATGTGCGACACTGATGCCATTGTTGTCGGATACAGATTGATCGTTTTGTATAACTTGACACTTGATGGCCGATGCGAACCTTACGAGCGACCATTAATATTATACGATTTTCATTGTTATTAATGAAATTAGCAATACGAAGTCTTGAAATTATATTATAAATGAAACACACTATTTGTTCCGATATTTTAATCGTATCGTATGTCGTATGTTAAGTCGTCGTTTGATAAATGTCCTTTTCTTTATCCCGATGGATGCCGCTTATGGGGGTGTGCAGCGTAAATGAAAAATGGGTGTTTTGCTGTCAAGGTCGGTAAGGGGATTTTATCACTGTTACGTTGGATATAGAGTGGATAATAATACTATTTATTTATTTATTTATGTATTATATATAAACAAATCGACTTTTCAATCAATAATTTTAATAGACAAATAAACAGGTAAGAAAACGGTATTATTTGTTACTTCATAGAAGTTTAACAATGGCCACTTTCATCTGTTATTATTTAGCAAAATTCTTCGACAAAAGAGCGGTAAGGTGTCGCTACTACAGCTGCTTTTTGGTTGACATGTGAGATTGATGGTATCCCGAAATCCCTTTTCTTATCCCGAATAATAGTTCTGCATCTTATAAATTCCTTTTATGTCCGACTCGTTAACTAAACTACTCTGAAGCACAATTTTCTTCGACTCTATGTCATAATCACCATAGTCAAGCGTCAAATATTCATCTGTGATAATACCGTAGTAAGTAATTCTTCCAAAAAAAAAAGTCAGTAAACTAAAATGAGGATAAACCATGGTTTAAGACTCGCTAACCAAGGACTCGTTTAGTGACAAACAAAACGTCTTTAAATTTACGACTTGTGCGTTGTCACGTATCAAATTTACATCAGCCATTTTACTTTTAAGTGTCAAAGTCAAGTTATAAAATATAAAACCTGCCGTTTTTAAGCATAATTTGGTGTCGTAATTGTGTGAATTATATTACTTGCAAAATTATTATTAAGCGCTAAGTTAGTTCTAAATATATTTTGGGATATAAAATATAAGGATAGACATTTCGTTTACGTCTGAGCTTGTTGCATTATAATACTGCATACCCATTTATTGGGTAACATCGGACATAAGCATTAATTGGTTGTACAGCATACCATGAGGTCCGAGGTTCGATTCTAGGGTCAGACAAAACATGTTTGACTTTACCAAACATGGTTATGGATGAAAGAAGGGACGTGAATATGCCAATTACCATCTATTGTTCATGTCAATGAGGAATTAACTTTCTATGGGTTTAGCGTTTGAGGCGTTTTATGAAACCGACCACCTTCGTCAAGCCATTGCGACCATATAAACAAATAATTTCCGTATTATATAACGCTGCTTTGGCTATCGAAATTATAACTGATATGGATATTAGTGGCTATGATAACGTTTGGGGCTGGAACTTCTGTGTTCGTTAATTAATCACACAAATATTTATCTCGTTTGAAAATGTAAAATCTCACACACTTCACGAGGTTCGTTAAGAAGCTAGTGTAGCAACTCCAAGGTGACATTTGTCATTTGTAAGTAAACTTATTCTAACAAGAACACAAGCTATGTGTGTTCAAGGCCAGTGTCCAACCGTGACGATAATGTTGTCAATTGGTACGCACCTCACAGCCTTGGACACCCTTAAACAAACATAATATACGCCACCAAATATCCATGCAGCCGTCAGCCATAATTATACTGTTTATCACAGTTAAATGACATGATTGAATGTAATATAAGCTAATGTGATTAATAAACTGTCAGTGTTGCCACGTTTGAAGTGATCCGACGCTGAATGGAAAAAGGTTTTATTCACAACAGCTGAAAGATATTTTTTTTTATTTCTGTTTAAGTTTTTTTTTTCTTAAATTTGATGAATTTTATTTTATTTAAACGCATACGAATATATAATAAGTGATCATAGTGAATTTAGAGTATTTTAATGTGTATACAACGTATTTGCAGAATCACAGTATTTACTAAAAATATATCTTAATAATGTCACAAATCGGTGCTAAAAATTATATCTCATTCTATATACACTTTACTTAGGACTTCTTTATTTTAGACCTTATTATTTTGGACGTAAAAGCGAATAGCAACAAATTTTATTTCCGTATAATTCAAGGTGTTAAGCAATGTCATAAGTTGACGTAACTCAAAACGGTTTAAAAACTTTATAGTTGTTGAATCTGTCTAAATACGGCGACTCGTAACCTTTGCGGTTGGTTTTGGATGACAAGGTCATCCCAAAACTAATGAAACGGCAAAAATTTGTTTATCCGGGACATTACGACCTTAATCTTAAAATATCTTATACGAAGAGAGCATAAATAAAAGAACGCATTAAGTCTCTTTTTACACAAACTGATTACTTTCTTTGCATTTGTTAAGCAAACCAGTTGTCATAACACGAATATAAATTAATACAAACTTCCTACATTATTGGAAATAATATATGCAAATAAAACTTCACTTTAAACATATAACAATACAAATATTTGTCTAATAAAGATCTCATAACATCTGACTTATTCACTATAAAATGAATGTAACTTCTATGAAGCTCACGGTGTAATGATATAAGAAAGAAAAAGTTATGAGAAAACTTTAATTGGACCAAGAAATCGATAATGAGTGGAATTTCATTATAATTATCATTCTTAAATTGACTTCATTATATCTATAGTAGATAAATTACGTGGTCATATAATTGGTTGATGAAAATTATATTTTAAGCTTTAATAAGTTTAACAAGTAATGCCATAAAGCAGTCTCGGATATCCGTTAACCGTTAATATCTTGTTCGCGATTACTCCTAACCGATATAGAAAGCCCTTGAATTAACTAATTAATATGAATACTCCTAGATAACAGATTAAAACTCATAGCTGGGAGCACTATACTAATGAGATAGGCAGATTTGAGTGATACTACGGTGAAAGTAAGAGGACAGTACATCAACAATGCCTAGAGCGTAGTTGAGATGAAGACGGCGTAAGACACGAGAGAGAGC
>DVQP01001817.1:0-14168 GCA_018231745.1 Danaus eresimus
TAAGAAGTGAGACTTCCAATGCACTCCGCATAAGAAGTGAGACTTCCAATGCACTCCGCATAAGAAGTGAGACTTGCAATGATGGAATCAACAGGAAGAGGTAGAAAGTGATTTCTTAGGTTTTTTTTGTGTTTCATTAAGACAAACTTTATTAAAATCACTTATGAAGCCCACATGCGTTCGAGCGATACGCAATCCATTTCGCTCGGTCTCCTTTCACTCCCCTAGAGCGTTAATTATTTAACGCAATCTCGTTAGAAGTAGCTTGAGAAGTTTCAATTTAATATATCATTATCGCAAATTAACTTCGTCACACTACACACGGAGCTTTCAAAGTTTTGCTTCATAAACAATAATACTAACATGTTTAAAGATTATTTAATACATAACTTGGTAGCTGTGTGTAGGGTTGTTGTAAACATGGAGTAAGCATAAGAAATACGGGTCACACACGCGAGTAGAACTAAAAAGCATAACGAATTTTATTACGGCTGTTGTATTTACGATGCTTTTAGTTCTTGTGTACGAAGAAACTATTGATTCTTTTATAAAGCATGATTTCTTCAGTTGTAAGTGCAAATTACATCAAATATTCAACAAACTAACAAACCAAAAGTCAAAGAATCCGAGGCATTTAAAATACATAAAAAAATGATAAAGAAGCGTTCGGAAAATCGTTTTATTTTTCAATTCATCTCATGCGAACCAGTTTTTTTTATGAAAAATTTATTTTTTTAAGATAGTTTTTATCTTTTACCGATTTTTCCATCCCTGCGACTGCCGGCTGGGGTGCCTTAAGAACGTTTCATGTATCGATCCGCTTTAGTCATATCAAATATTGATCAAGGCCAAGGTTAATGAACTGTATTTTTCCTTCATTTTAAAACATTATTTCATTCACTGAACACGTACATACTTTAAATATTATTTAGTTTACGTCACGAGCTGTACTGTTATGGGACAAAATATTCGTATTTTATGATCCTAATTAAGCTTAGTTACATATGAAAATTAATGACCGGTGTAAATGACATCCGTTTAACAGCACAATGACGGTAGTGTTCTCATACCACAAGTTTGCAACGGTAACCTAAATACGGATAGTTTATCTGTTTTCGCCCGTCATCATACTAAGGACAGTGACGTACTACTATGAACTTGTTTGATATGGTTTCCCTTATAAATTAATGCCATTAATAAGCTTTATATTCAGTTTATAATTTCTCATTTGTTATAATATTGTCAAATACTTTTAAAAACTTAATTATATCATGGATGATGAGATCTAAGACTTTCGCGAGTATTCGTTTAAATGGAACTTATATTTTTCGGATTACAACGCGTTTTCTACATCCTTTGAGGTCACGGGCACACGAGATGTGTACATGGATTCATATTCAGGGCATTTCATTTTAAAAAAGGAACGCAATTTAGTAGCCGTAACTCTAATAATTAATGCATTACGACACGCGGTATATATTTTTAATTTTATTAATAACTACACACCACACATGTAATCATTCTAAATACAAATTACATGAAACTTAACATTTTAGGTATACGCAGAGCCGTCATTCGTCATTAGAAATATTTACAAATAAGCCAATCATTGTTTGTTTAACATTCATACCAACAAATTACAGCCGTGATGACAAAGTCCAACGGACGACACATTGCTCGGGTTAGTAATTGACCCTATTAATATGAACGATAGATTTTAAAAACGTCATTAGAATTCGAACAGTGAATATTTTCGAATTTAGAAAATAGAAAAACAAAACAAATTAACATTTTTTTAATGACATATTAGTTGTACTTTACTCAGATGCAAAAAGGTTTTATATGTGTCATCATTATCTATAGGTGATACATTATTCATGTCTTGATTAAACTTATTTATACATTAATATTACATTGTAACACTTGATAGTATTAGAGATCCATTGACGGGACTTAGTAACGGATGCAAGTGCAGTAGTAGAAATTTTATTTATATATAAACATTCATTCATTCTAATTTTCATGAACTTGCCCTTTAGAATCACATAAAAGTTCGTTTGATTCTATGTCTACGCTTTTATGGTAATATATTAATTAATTAATTTATGTATATTTTTTTTTTTATTTTATCTGCAACCAAAAGTAATTAAAAATATATACTTCTATTTGCTTGTCTATACTTCTTCATATATCATTACATTAATTCGTAATCTATCAGTCTATGTCTACGGTTGAGATTTGGCTCGTTCGTATCCCCGCCTCTTGGAAGGTCGCCAGCCGGAGTCGGGTCGATAGTACTGTCAAACTACGATACCTATCATATCGTGACACATATCATACTTCCATATTAATAATGATATCATTTATTACATTACGTTATGGTAATCCCACTTAATATAACTATATATAATAACGGAGGTTCGTTACCGTACAATCAAAATTTAGTGAATTAATTTTAAAGAAACTACCAATGACGAAAGTCATGAAAAATAAAATGTAATATGAATATGCTTTCAGTGATTATATCCAGAGGGCACAGCTATGACGTTGACACAGGCCACAAATCGACTCGATTGATTAGCCTACCTACTTTTAAAGACACATATATATATATATATATATTAATTATATAATAAACCTACCAACTTAGTTACATAATGTACGAAATTTCGTTTTTCTTTCGTTAACAATCAGTGAATCACGAAGCCCAGAAAGATCGAACTAGCATCTAAGTGTTTGATAAATAAAATACAGCAAAGTAAACAGCGGGTATCTATAGCATTGATATTTTTATGTTTAGGAGTGACGTCATTCAGTTGCGCCAAAATTCATTGGAATAATCCGTCTGATAAAACAATTCTTGTATACAAGTACAACTTCTTTTGTCTTGTTCACTCATTACGTATAATTATGTCTCACAAGCTCTTTGTTTTAAAATGGCTTACCAGGTAGCGTGCCATATTTAATTACTTGCCATATAAAATCACAATCATTTTAAATATTTAGATAGAGACAATAATTACATCGTATTTTATCAAGGTAACAATGTTCTGTTATGATTGTGAAGCGTCGTTTTCGTTATTTGACAGTTATAAAATCCATAGACAATATAAATTCTTACGTGTGAACTAATTTGTACATCCGATGACATACTATCGCTAATTGCCTGTTTTTACATTTCAAACAAAACGAAATAATTATATAAGTATTATTGTACTTATTAAACTGTCAAATTTTTCATACTAGCATTAAATTTAAATGTACCAAATAGTGAATGATGAGAATAATTCACAATTATGTTTAATAATATCAAACACTAATTTCATCATCAAAAAATCGGAAATATCAAAAATATTTTTAAAATGGACTATTTCAGCTAATAATATTTAATTATATAACATGTAACATGTAATTTACTCACTTTATATCGACACCTCGGTCGTCCTGGCTGGAGCGGTTTAAAATTTAGACTGAATAATTTAAATGTAACGAATGAAACTTCACAACGAGAAATGGAGCGTGATGTAGCTACTTAAATATGGCGCCAAGAGACGCCGGTCGTAAATGATTCCGAATAAAGTTACCAACAAAACAACATTATAATAAAATATATATATTAAATTTAAATTGCTAGTTTATATTCGTAGTTAATTAAAAGTTATTCTTGACACTTTCTAAAACAGTACAACAAATTAAAGATTCATATGTTCGTATGTATGAGGTAAAGTATGAATTATGTTTATAAAGATGATATGAGCTACAATTAAATATTTTAGACGTAACTGGACGGTTATTAGAACATAAACAGAAAATAAGGCAAATTTGTGCTTGTACCATATGTTATAAATAAAAAAACTTTTTATAATGTTTCCTGATTAGCATAAACTATTAAAAATACATATATTGTATATCTGTGAGTTGTTTAATTAATAGCAGTACCTTAAAACTAGTAATTTTCTAAATAGGAAATCTAACAGACGTCTTGTTGATATAAAGAATTCTCTCTAGAAATATTCACTGGCTTTTTTTACTAAAGATTTATCGAACAACTTATTTAATATGTTATTAATTATTATTATTATTTAATTATACAATAATACTATTGTTTGTTATTCTTGTTTGAAATGACATATATTTCAGAAGTTGTAAAATGTAAACATTTTTTTTCAAATATGTTACATATTTATTAATTAAGATAAATTTAAATTAATAACTACAGCGCGTTGAACAATATATAAATGTGACCTGAGAGATGACTTTCATTTATTATCATGTAATTAGAATTTACGAAGCATTTAAATTAATGTAAACGGTGTACCTTTGAACGGCGCCTGTCACAATCACAGTGACCCAATGTATAATCGCTCACACAATGTAAACACTCAACTGATTACATCAGAGAACACGAGACGGAAAGAGATGGGAGATACGATTATTAACAGGCGGGAAAGGGTAAGGAGTACCGAATCCGCGGTTAGCGGGAAAGATTGAACAAAGTACAAGCTTACGTCCGCCTCACATCGCTACCGGCTTGTGACTATTTTACAGCGTTATATCCGCCAAAAGAAAGACCTCAATTATCTATATAATACTATAGTAGACTTGTAGTATACAGTGACGTCACTCCATTCATGCTCCTGTAAACTTTCGTTGAAGTTCAATGACCTTGTGCAAAACAAGTAATGCACTCGTCTGACTCATTCGATTCTATTTTATAACCGACGATGTTTATGGCGTAATAAGTTTAATAATTATTCCGTCTCTTGTAATGTAATATATGCTAGTATTAATTTACACTTGTATGTTTCAATGGCTGATTATTGTAATAGCTGTCTTTGTTGTGTACTTGCTATATTCATTAGTATTTTACGATGTTGTTTTTCGTGTACTGTATATACATTTAATAACATCAATATTTTTAACGATTCCGCAATCATGTTTTAGTTGATCTAAAATTAATTTCTTATTATTGTAGTGTGTTTTGAGAAAATATTAAATTTTAACGTTATATCAGCTGGGGTCTTAAGACGTCCGTGTTGAATTTCCTTGAAACACTAGCCGTTGAATGAAACAAACGTATGTTTAAACATTCGTCACACATGGCGCCTTGAATTTATTTAAAGGTACGTGAATTACTCTCTTCATAACACGTTTCTAACAACCTCTAAGAATTTTACAACTTATCGGGAATTATAATTACCTTTTATTATTCAATTTGTTTACGATTTTTGAATACATACGCTTAGGATAATAGAAAAAACAGTTCGGATACGCGTACATGAATACATAAAAAAACAATAAAATTTGGATATTTTATCGACTCGAACTAACATTTCGACGTATCCGAGTGGTATTATCGTGTATTTTCTTTGTTTTGTGACCACGTGCGTCTATGGAATTACTATTATTAATTAACAAGCAATACCTAGAATTTTATAATTAACCATAAAAGCAAGCAGTATATAAAGTAATTTAGTAAGAAAAGCTTTTATTTTATAATAATATATTTATATTGTAATCAATAAGTGGAATACTGGCTAGAATTGAGTGTTTTATCATGTTTGGTAATTATTTTAATGACGGTCTGTGAATCAGTTTGACTTAATGTATTAAGTTTAAGACACTAGCATATAACCTCGTTTAATATAAAACATTATTTCTACAATTCTTCAATAACTTTATATAAATGTATTGTCATTGGGCATATGCATGATTTTTTAATCCATTAAATAATTATGTTGAATGATTTTTTTTTTACTTTTAATTTTTTTAATTCATAAACATTTAAACTGTCTAACAAATAAAAAATAACGAATAGTTAGCTCCGTCTTGCGTCTGTGACGTCATTCTGCATATCCCATTCAATTTTGTTCGCGCCATTTCTCTCAACGATTTACTAAGCACGCCTGATCAGCTGTTGTGATTTTTATTAAAAAACTGTTTAACTTATTTCAATTCAAAAATATAAACTTCATACATTTTTATATGCAGAATGACGATTGATCACATCAAATCATTTTAATATCAAATAAGATTAATTTTAGTTATTTAAAAATTATTTATAAAATTAAATTTTAACCTTAAGTATTTTGGGTGTATCAAACAATTCATTAACTGAACAACGATTGCAAAAAAAATTTTTTATATAAATACAAAATTGTATCCGAGCCCGCAAGTTACCAATCGACGGGCTTAATTTTTAAGTGACCTATGCGACCCCTCCGTTTGCCGCACCTGCATTCCGCTTACAAAGTAATGTTTTAAATGTCGCAAATGTTTAATCATCTTGAAGGATATTTTAATGTGTTCCGTATGTTATAACCTTCAGCGTAGGTTCAGTCCAGCTGACGGCTATGGCTTACTTTTTACTGTCACTGTAGTAGCTACAGATTATATAGTCGAAAACTTCACATTTATATACAGATAATAAAATATAGTTATATACTAATAAATCAACACAATATAATATTGTTACTTTACCTGTGCTGGGAACTGATATATTTAATGTGATTGATGAATTAATTCAATTTATCATATTAATATCATGTAAATCAAGTATGTTGTATTAATTGATTAGTTTATATGTAAATAAGATAGAATGTATTGCTTTCTGTTATATTATAATTAATTATTATTATTAAGCGAGGGATAAATAGCTTCCATGACAGGCGCCGGGAACTTTGATCACGATTTAGTATGGAATGGATAATTTCCGTATTGTAATTTATTCCCGCCCTTTGCCGCGAGGGATTCGAGATGAGGGATGATGCCGGGGGAAGGGAAGAGAGGGGGAGGGGAGGGGAGGGGGGAGTTGATTAAAAGAACTTACAACAATCCACCTCCTTATTTATATTAAATGTTAAAATTAATATTGAAGTTTATTCTGAGAATAAAATTTTATTTCTACGTTTACCTGTTTTCTAATATTAGCACAAGTATATCCTAGTCGTGTCCCGTGTCGTGTGTCGTGTGTCGTGTGTCGTGTGAGAAACTAATGTCCGCCTCACGACCGTGTGAGCGATCAGGGAATAACATTACTGTGAGTGTCGTTGGAGCACTGCGTTTACAACCAAAACATGCATTTATATAAAAAATATATAATAGAAATTTAATGTTTGTAACTTGGTACAGCTCAAGGAACACGGTTTTAATAATCTCCGGTGCCATCAAATATATTACCCCATTACGCATCATTCAGTCAAAGCTCGTCCCCTGATGAGGTTATTTAAACATTCCTATCAGAATATGTAACTGTAGCCTTGACCTTATTGATGTCAAAGTCCCCTAAAGACAACCAGACTTCCAGCTCCCTCGCACGTAGGATGAAATGAAATTTGTATTACCGAGCCTGCCTAACGCCAGTAAGACCTACAATCATGATAGGTTTAATCACATGTATATTATGTAAGATATTTCAACTATAACTAACTACCTGTAGGTTAAATAAATATTTTTCATCTAATAAACACGTAAAGAGTACTAACAAAATAACAAAACACACAGTTTTCACAAAAAAGAACTAGATGGCGCTGTCAACATTTGTTATATAAATATCTTGCACGCTCTACGATGAGCATTCCAAACATTGTAAAATGGTACGTATTCTTGTTAGTTAAGGTTTAATTTGGTTCGTAAGATTTGTATCTAAGTTTGCGGTGTCGCATTCGAGCTGTGATTACCGCGACTCACCGGCCTTGGAGCAAAAAGTAGAAACAATCTTAAAGTTGAATCAGCGGGGTTTTTCTGAAGAACAGAATATTGAAAAGGTTAGCTTCTAGGATTATTTTTACGTGTATTCATAACTGTGAATGGATGGCGCCATTTTTTTCAGCAATTTTCACAGCAATATTCGAGGAATGCGTATTAAATTTGTCCGTTTAAATGCTTGCACGTGTACAAATCACATTACAAACCAAACAAACAACAATGTGCGTCAAAATGCAAACTCTTAAATATATTGCATTACGTTAGAATTTATTTGATTTTAATAAAAACATGTTTCAATACCGATGTTATTATATGAACATCATGAGTATATTATTGTTTAAATGTAACAATAAACGCTTGGTATATTAAAGATGGGACGTTAAGTTTTAAACATATTGCGTTAATTTATTCTCGCAAATGTATTTTCATATCAAACGATTCCCAGCGAGCAGTCTGTATGGAGCCAAGGGTGGGGATTCATTGTAATGTAAGCTCTATTAAACAGTGTTAAGGTAGATGATTGCATATCAAAGCGTCACCCGCTTCACACGACGGGCACCCATAAAAAATTAAACCCCAAATCCTAGCCCCGACCCTTCGTACTTTTTGTTACAACCCTCAAATTTTAGTTCTTTTGGGAGCGATTCGTTATTATCCAAAGCCATAGAAATGTAACTCTGATGAAATGCTCGCCGTAGTCACGGGTGCGATTCATTGTTGTAGGTCCTAACTCGGCATTATGTTCTCAGGTAATGTCGCTTAGAACATTGGAAATATCTATTGTATATTAAGAACACTGGCAGTTTGAGAGCATTTTAACTTTGTCGTTTCTAAGCTGTCGTTAACTTTACAAATTTTAATTACGTTCTAGAATTTGTTAAAAGATATTTCCTTTGTTTTTTTTTGTGACACAATAACTTGTATAAGTACAGCGTACTGTATTTTTATCTCATGTTAATTATTGTTTGTGATATTTTCCTGGCAATACTCCACGTTGCTGCGAGTCGATTTATCAAAATTATAGCACGTCAGCCGTCCTATTAATTTTACAGCAAATGATAACGCGAATCCGTTACAGACGCAGTGCGCTGCATTTTTTTTTTTTTGTATACAAACTCTTTTTGTATAAATTTATTTTCGGCCAGTGTATAAACGAATTCTCATGACTCCCGAGTTAACATATACTTATTTCTGATATGAGTAATTTTACTTTCGTACTACTAGGAACAAGTTCGTATTACAAAACTTTTATTATCCTTGTTTATACAAAGCGATGATAAGATTGTAGTAGTTATTGTACTTCCTCTTTTTTATGCGTTTCTTACTCCTAAGAGATAATTTTAAATGAGTACTTAGAGACGGATATGTTTACTTTTAGCGATGGTTTGCTTTTTTTGAATACATATGTATGTAGTCATGTCGGCAAAGACTTTGCAAAGACTCTTAAAATGACATGGCGGGTAAAATATCTTTTATATAGATTTATTAGTTTTGTCCATGACGTATTATATTAATTAGGTAAGTTAAGTGATTCTGACGGATTCCATTTCCATTCGTCATTCTATGGTTCACTGACAATATTTTTGTGAGAAGAATAATTAAGTGGATTAGGTACCTCTTATAGAATTAGTATAAGACAGTTCAGAAATATATTTCCAGTCATACTAAGGACTGCAGTAATACTTATATAATAAATTAAATGTTTTTTCTTTCATAACAATATATTAAATTGACATACATTGTATTTGTAGTGAAACTGTCTTACGGTTGAATCCAAATTAACTTGCTAAGCATTATTTTTATTGACATTATAATCCAATAAAAAAAAGAACAGAATTTAACAAAGAGTATTTATATCCATGAATAATTATTTAAGAATAATGATTGTAGCAAATAATAACAATTACTAGATTATGGTATAATTTGCTGAAGAAGTACATATTGTTAATAAGATAAGCTCATAATTTGTAACATTTGTTATATACAAAAATAAAATTCTGAAAAATTGTTATATGTAAGTGGTGGGTAACTGTCTAATCTATATATCGGCTGAATAATTTAATCCTTCGCCATTATTATACAACTGGGTTAGCACTTGCAAAACATAAAAAGTACAAAGCGACAACTAAATATACAACGAGCCAGAACAAGCGTTAGAAAGATAGTCTAGTCGGATTCGGCATACTGAGAACGCTAAGCGGCTTATCTTAATAAAACGGATATAAACGAAAATGTACAAGAGGGAGCAGAGGAGAAAACAACAAAGCCGATTGGTTTGGTGACGTACCACCCCGAGATGTGTTCGTACACTCGTACTACCTAAATGCCTTATGTACACAGCTAGTTACTTCATGACTACTCCGAGCTCAGTGTGTACTGCATTGCAACGGAAAATATGCGTGTTTACCAAAGCCGTTTCGGTAGAACGGTGTCGTGTTGCGTCACGTTTGAGGAAATTGATAATGTTAGGTCGACGTGACCGACGTTACTGTGAACTTTGCGTTTATTTTTCTTATTATTCCATATCTTATGGTTTTAAGTAGTGTGATTGTGTTCAACACGACATGGAATCCATTTTAACTCATCCCGATCTTTACCACAGACGGCCGATTACAGTGCGACGCCACGACTCGAAATGTGTCCGATATAACCTTGCTATATCGGTAAGTACGTATGTTTTTTGTTTCATTCGCTGCGCCGTACGGAGCGATTTTTGTATTTGTGACATAAAAATAGGTCTCAGTATGTGTTTATTTGTATTTTAGGGCATTCCATGGTATTATAGATTCAAATAAGAGCAAAATATAATAGAATAGTGGTAATAATATCGACGTCACAACGAAGTTCAATCAACAAGATGGCGGCGAGTGGGGAGAGGCCGCCCAGTTGGCCAGGTGCTGCCGCCGCGTCGAGTTCGGCGCTATAGCTAACTAAATAGGTACGCAGAGCAGAGTGTTGTACATTTAGAACGTTCACAATGGCTACCGCGAAAGACACGTCTACTTTCTTTCTGGAGGCAGATGCAAAACAATTTGACAGTGTTTTAAAGTTATACCCACAAGCTATCAAATTGAAAGCGAAACAGAAAACAAAGAAACCAGAGGAGCTCTTAAAACTGGACAATTGGTAAGTGCGAACGTCTTTCAGAGGAGAAAATGCGGCCGTGGCGTGTCAATGAACTTGTATTGTGTGTGTATCCGTGCAAACTGATTTGATAGCTACCTCCCTCGCGGACTGCATCTCTAGTCCGCGGACGGCTCATTAAAATCACTGCGTCACGTGGGATCGATGTCAAATTGACACTATCGTTTTTCCTAAAGCCAGTGTGGGGGAAAATATCGCCGCGCTTAGGCGTTATAAAATGGTGGCGATCCTATACGTTTCGCTGCTCGTAAAAATGCATTTATTATAGACTCGTTTGCCCGCCAGTACATTGAAATCTTCTATTGAATAACAAGCATGATAACGTTTATTAAATATTTTTGTAATTTTAAATACATGTATCGAGATAATACAATGCTTTGTTGAATACAACTCACATCCGTTCAAAATGGTGACTTGCCATTTAGCTTCGTAATAATATTTTGTATAAGTTAATCGGTTTTATTCTTACAAAATTTGGTTAGCTGTTGTATAGAATTGTTGGAAATTCATATTGTATATAAATTATATTTTTTATTTCTTGAAAATCGTTTAAAAAACGTGAGTCATCATCTTACTACATAGAACACGAATAACTGTATCTTAGTTGACATATGTACATTTAATATTTTTAAAACCATAATTTCGTTTACTGTTGGTTTTAAAAAAATGAAATTATTCTTGAAATTTGAAATATGTATTCGAAAGATTGTTTTCTTAAATTTAGTTTAGAATATTACGAATAATTTACAATTTTTAATTCATAATATTGTACAAATAAAAAAGTACTAATTAAGAAATATATATACTTTCAATTATAATTATGAAATACAATTCAGGACAGATATGCAAACTTAGCTTGATATTTTACGATCTTTTTTCGCGGGCTTTTATTAAACCTGACCGCGTTTATTACAACAATACGTACATAACCTTACATTTTATTTAACAACAAGATTAAACAAATAACGGATTATTTAAAAACAAGATTTTTATTAATATTAATGAGTGATATATCATAATTATCGCAATTATATTATTTACAAAAAAATTATAAATACAAAACGAAGTTAATGTAAATTTTGCATACGTAAAGCAGTCAGTACTAGATACAGGAAGCAGAGAACGATTTGAAAATAAAATATTAGGTTTGAAAAATAATATTTATGAACGTTATGTTTCAGGTACCAGAATGAATTGCCAAAGAAAATCAAATCGAGGGGTAAAGACGCTCACATGGTGCACGAGGAACTCGTGAAGCTCATGAAATGGAAACAAGCCGTATGTTGGATATACAGTATTATTGTAACATAAAATACTATTATATTAATAAATGTACATAGATTCGTTCGCTAATCACATAAATACCAAAAAATATAATGTTAATAAGCTTATGATATACCTATACTGCTTTTTGTTACAGAGAGGGAAATTCTATCCTCAATTATCATATCTCATAAAAGTGAACACACCAAGAGCTGTGATGCAGGAAACAAAGAAAGCATTCAAGAAGCTGCCCAACATAGAATCAGCTATGACGGCACTCAACAACCTGAAAGGAGTCGGTATAGCTACAGCGTCAGCTCTGCTCACAGCTGCCAGGCCTGAGATAGCACCCTTCATGGCCGATGAATGTGTCCAGGCCATACCGGAGATGGAAGGAAGCGATTACACTGCCAAGGAATACCTCAATTTTGTACAACATATACTGAATGTCTGTGATAGATTAAATAAGGTTAGTACACATGACTATAAAGATACGGACACACATATGTTACATATGTATGTACCAAACAGAATGTATAAATATAAGTTAGGAACACAAATGCTTCATTCATATTTATCAAGTGTGTATCAAGCTTACATTTATAATTTAATTCATAATAATTATAATATTTCTTCATAGGAAAGGAATTTATACAATTGTATGTTATTTTATAACATCTGACATATTAAATGAAATTATTGTTACCAATCTAATGAAATTAAATTAATATTTTCGTTAATTTCAGAAGGAAATAAATATGTTATGTAAAATAATTACTATTCAATAAAATAATCAGGTATTTTAATTGTTTCATAGAGAACTTGGAGTGCTTAAGAATTGATACAATTTTATCATATTAATTACAATTTGAATAGAGAGTATAAGGTGGAAAATATTTGTACAAAGAAGTAACTCTACTGTTATAAAATCTGTATGAAAAAATTAATAAATTAATTTGGATACATTATTCATAGTTATGAAAATTGAATAGAGTTATGTTGTTTTTGAAAGTTCCACATATGTATGAATCAATAATATAATGTTATTCAGGAACAAAACGGCTGCGGCAAGAAATGGTCTCCCCACAGTGTGGAGTTGGCTCTCTGGACGCACCATGTCCTCTCTGAACTACAGCCCGAGCTGCTGGGCAAGCCGCCCCGCCACGAGTCACCGCTGCCCAGCGACGAGAGCAACCTCGAGCCCCCCACCAACGGAAACGGTACCACCACCCACCACCTAATACACCACTCACCAAACAGCCACCGTCTCCTACAAACCTCTACCCCATCATACTGTAATATTCATCCGTACAAGTCAATCGATTCAGCAGTTCAGAACTCTTATTACGGAAACAGGATCACATGGGATGATGACTAAGAAAATATTAAGTATCAGAATATTACGACACAACATTACATCGACTTTAGGACGACATTAAAATAATATAATGAGTTTTATAGCTAAATTCAACAGTTTTTGGTGACGATCATTAACACAGAACTATCCATGTATTCATATGAAGGAAACTAGTTAAAGAATAGTCTGTACTGTGAATAAATAAGAGAATGCGTACAATTATATATAATTACATACTTAAAAGTGTTAATAATGTTATGATGTGGGCTTAATATCCCTAATCTGTAGAGATGATAGTATTTCATAGACATGAACGCTACTTTTGTTTGATATTGTCTATTTATATTCCACAAACAATGAAATCTATTTTTACAATTATAATAATAATATTCAAAGCACTAGTCACATGTGCTCATATTGTAAACATCCTGCTTCTGTGACATACAACACGATAGGCATATTGTATTATGAATAATAATAGTATTGTGATACAAACACGAGCTGATGGGATTGGTTGGATACATGGAGTATGAAGGAATTTATTTATTTTGCAGGGAAACTGGTGTCAGTGACGGAAGACGGTGACGTCGCTTCATGCACTGAGGACTCCCTCGACAAGCCCTCCCCCGCCTCCGCCTCCGACTGTGACTCAGCGCGCAGCACGCCACGACACAAACGGTACATAAACACACACACA
>DVQP01001818.1:0-14168 GCA_018231745.1 Danaus eresimus
CTTCATTAATATGAATTTTATATTTAACTGTCACTGGACTTTAATATTATAATAAAACGAAATTTTAACACCAAGTTATTCTTGCTTGATATACTGTACTGTAATAAAAAAACCCGAATAAGACGACAATTTTTTTTATTAAGAATGTAGCCTTCACAGACGAGACAGTGTAAAAGGGTAATTGATCATAAAACTATTAAAACAAATGGATACAGCTTTAATAATAAGCTATTGGAATTTAAGTATATACATATTAATATAAATTTATGTTAAATAATATTCAATATTTATTCATATAATAAGAATAAATGTATATAAAAATTCACAAACGACGCAAAGGAATTCGAATAATTTCACATGCTTAAGTATCATATAACAGTAAATAGTTTTCAACTTGTAACTTGTAAGTAATGCTAACTGGTACCTTGTGTTAAAGTTTCATGTTGCCTTCGTATAAAGAAATACCGCAATAACAATGAACTCGACAGATGTATAATACAATGCTATGTAATTAATAAAAATTATTCAACTCATTTATATGTTAATATTATTGTCCAACATTCAACAATGTTAACTTCTCTGCTTCCAAATACGCTTAAGGTTATGTTAGTTATGAATTTATATCACACGTTGTCTCCTAGAATTTATTGTGTCAATTCATCATCATATTAATGAAAATTATTTTAATTTTCTAAATGTCATGCCTTTAAAACTTTTTCTCGGACACAGAAGTATGATAATATGACATTTTTATAACGATTATAAATAATTTTTTATTTATATTTTTATTTATAACATCATAATTTTAATTATGGTAACAAAAAATCTGATCTTTTGATCTGTTGGGAAAAATGTTGTTATATAAATTTACGATCGTTTTACAAACATTACAGTCGCTCTTTGATGTCATTTTCATGGATATAAATATTTGGGAATAGTATAGAGAACTCTACGCGTTATTAGATATGGAAATCGGTTTTTGACCTACGGTTTAAAAGATTGCTAAGATTTTATTTATTAAAAATAACATTATATATTTTTTCCTTTAAAAAAAAACAGTTATTAATGATTATATTACATTGTTAAAAATCTTTAAAATATAATTATTTTTTAAAAACAGAATAAGTATTTCTATCTATTGTCTTACTCGGCGTTCTTAAAGACTGTGTGTAAGATGACTTCACACGTCGCCTGCTCACAAGTAAATCTTTCTTTACAACTGTATAAATTTGTCGATGAAGCGATTTTCGTATCCGGTGCGCCTTTATTTCACCAGCATCCTGTTGTTGCGATTTCCTTGAAAAGTTAAGAAATAGGACCGTTTGATTTAGTGTCCATGTATTTTGTTCTTTATACTTTTGAAATTTTACTACCTACAGGCTACATTTATAAAACTTGTCATCACGGAGTCACTTGGCACGTTTCCCTTAATATGATCGATGTAATTATTGAGTTGACGCATCATGAAAAATTTTTCCATTTTGGATTTTTTATTTTCATAAGAAAAACTTCGTTAAAAATTTATAAATCAATCTAAAATACTAGGATTGATAGAAGATTTAATTTAAATTTTGAAGAAAGTTTATGTAACTGTATAGTAATAAATAATAAATAGTAATAATAATAATAATATTATAGAAGAAATTAATGATTCCAATAAAATAATATTGTTTGTCATAAAAAGTGAAAAGAAGGTTGTCCTTTCGTTCTAAGAACGCTCAAAGAATTGCTTTTCATATTGGTTTAATCCCATTATGACCTGACGTTGATCGTCAATCTGTCATAAGGCTGTTCGATCGTAGGTAGATCTTAATCATATAAATATTTGTATTCAAGGCGAAATATGCCAAAGATATTAAAAAAAATAAAGTTTATCATTCCTTTAAAGATCAGTACCGTCATTTCTTTAAGAGTAACACTATCTCTTGTCTGCGACTTCGTCCGCGTTCACTTCGAAATTAGCTTTGGAGTGAATGTATAAAATGAGTTAAAAATAAAAGTAACCTACCGGCAGCGGTACTTATAGTCAGCGCCTGCTATCACCTGTTGCTTATTTAACTTCAGCGAATTTCGGGTTAGATTATAATTTATTCCTAAATTTTTTATAAGAGCTATAGCGAATGACTTATTCTGATGTTTAAGCCACTTCACTGAAAAGTTTATTTAAAATAGCTTTGCAGTTTCGCGTAAAGAGCTACAATCGTAAACAAATCCTCACAAACTTTCACCTTTACAATATTAGTTATGTATTGAAATTAATTAGCAAAAGAAAATCGAATGAATATTAATTCGATACATTTCTTATTCAAAGGCATATTAAAGTCTGTGTTTAGTGTAACCTTGACGCTGTGTTTTTTGATTAACGATCTCAGGTCAGACATCCATTGTGCTCTTTTGAAACTCCGACGCTCATTTATCAAGCTCACGGCACTGTTCTGAAAATTAGGAGCCGGCTACAAAAATGAACTTAACATCTCAATACATTTTGTTTATTTTACCTTTGTATGGAAATCAGAAAATAATAAATCAAATCAGTTTTTATTGACGTCTGTGTATAAATTATTTAAATCTCGGTCTAACAAAGTTTTGTTGGGATTCTCAAGAAACATTATTTAGTGAGCTAATGCTAAATGATTTTAGTTTTAATAAAAATATCTTTACGGTGTACTAAATGTATAAGTTTAACTAACGTAAGCTGCAATTGTTACAGAAGTAATCATTACATTCATAATCACTATTCGCTATTCGCCACTAATGAAATGTCAGTCAATACGCCAAGCTACATTTTTTTACATCACATGAGTCATGTCTAAATTTCATATGAAACATATAAACAATAAAAAAATACAGTTTGACTTATATAGTTTTAATGAACCCGTTTTAAATTTATATATGTAGTTGTATTGTGAGCGTTATTTTTTTAATAATAGACATCTGGACACCTGTCTACGTAAATATGAACGTGAAGTCAAAGCTGTTTCGTAATTACCAACCTCACTGGACAAAGAACTGACAGCCAAAGCTTGACTTCTATTGTCATTTCTAAATACAAATCGGAATTTATATTTTGATGCTTACTACTTAAAGGATAGGGGTGAATATTGGAAATCAACATAAAACATTAAATTTGTAATGGTAGCGCGTGTTGTCTTGTTGGAAGGCAAGTTAGTAAACACAGTGTGACGTGTGTGACTTATGGTTAGGGAGGCGAGATTTATACTCAGTCTCTTTACATCGGTATAAAGTATGAAACATGACTTTTAGTTTCTGGAAGTTGACTTGTTTGCAACTCAGTGTTATGCTACCTAGAGCAAGATGTGTTATATAATTTATTCTTCATCTAATAAATCATCGTTAATAATGTCTCGCCTTTTCAACGTACAGTACATTTCACCTTAATTATACTATAAAATCTTATGAAAGTATCTAATCTATACCCTAGTAACTAAATATCTAAAAATATTTAGTTACTAGGGTACATCCAAAATAGTAATCAGTGTTGCGCCTGACCGACCAGTATGGTTAAAATGATTAACTCCCAATGACATTACTGAAATTTCCCCAAACTATTTAGATTACATGGTCGAAATTAACTAAACAATATTAATCATACAAGTCAAAGCACCCTCCGCTTAAAGCGCTGAGTACACGATAATGATATATGATATATTTGATGATAAACAATCGGGGTCATTTATAATCTGTCGCTTATTTGACAGGCGGTAGGCAGATGTCATTTGTCATTTTCCGTGGGTCCCTTCGTTACGCCGCCGCCTACACTCGCCTCCGTCGGTGGTTAGCTATCAACCGACAAAGCCCAGACGGAGCATTCGACTTGAGACCCTGATGGAGATATAACAGAGTCGAAACCCGCAAGTATGAAAAATCAATCTTGATTGTTTTCAGCATGAACGATTATGATAGATGAAAGAGTTAGCGCTCCCGCTGAGGTAGACGAGGCTCGTGCGATATGAAACTTTAAAAATATTATTATAAGGTTGTTAATTTGTACGTGTACGATGTCGTCGAGAATGGTACAATGAAAGTTGTTATTGAAGATGAAACAGTAATGGATGGGGATGGGGAATGCATCAAGGATGTCGGAGATGTATTGTTATCGCGCTGTTTATCTGAATACCGAACGATCTTCTCTTTAAATAATTACATTTTCAAAAGAATATGCTGCTACTGGTAATATATTCATTATATCTGACATCTTACAAAGCGCTATTGAAATAAATAAAAATATTTTATAGCTTCCCAGCGGACGCGATTTTATCTCAAAACTATTAGGTATACAAACAACGCATAAAATAAAGGAATAAAGGTATTAAATCCCAGATATTATTTATCTATTGGAGACGTGTTAAATGTAACTAAAATTAAAGATTACGATTTAATTTTTTGAATATTTTATGCCATGAGTGCTTGTGTGTGCGTGCGTGTATGGATGCATGCCCATATGCGATGTATAAGCATGCATATTTAGGTGAATGCATGATTTATGAACGAATTTCATTATTTTTTTTTTTAATGAAGTAAGCAATTCGATAATCATATGTATGATTTTAAAATGCAATTGAAAAATCTTTTAAATAAATTGTATCACATTAATCGTATCTGTAATATACGTCTACAACATCAAATAACTTAATTATTCCAAAAATCAAAAGATATATGTAATAAGATTATGTGAAATTTACATTGAATTTGAGACAAGTTAATTAATTCAATATATTCTTAGTTATGAAAGCACTAAGTATACGGTATAAATTATTGGTGCATTAAAATGAATGGAATAATAACAAATAAACAAAAATAATAACAAATAAACAAAAATAAATGTAACTATAATGGGAAACCATTTATTAACTTTCATATTAACGCTGTCAATTTTGCTTCAGCTTATTTTATGTCAGTAATTATTATAAGGCATAATTTTAAGCGAAATATATGACAGGATTTGGATTTTTTTTTTATAATGTAATTACAATTTGAATTAAAAAAAAAACTAGTTTTAAGTAATATTCTTTCTGAAAGGAAAGTGTCTTAGATGTTAGTTAATTCAGTGTTACAGCTTGAGAACATCGAGGTTACGATAGCGAGCAACAATGTATCATAAAAAATTCAATAATCCTTTAATAGAAAAATTACAAAAGATCTAATAAATCTAAATTCGTCTTTTAATTAGTATATTTAAAGTGTATTCGTAAACATTGGAAACGTAATTAATAAACAGTGTCGCTAACAAATTTAGTCTCCAGTCGACAGTTGGACAAAAACAGGCATAATTTATGTGTTCGAGCCAGCCCTACCTCCGTCGGCAGGTTGAAAGAGTCATGCTGAGTGATTGATGACCCCGCACCCGCCCACACGAGTTAACAACAGACAGAATTGACAAACTATCATTGTTGATTCAAGAATATCATAATGCCATCACTGCTAATTTATAACTCTACGGACACCAATCGCAATATTAGATCTTAAAGTCCAGCGTTACAGAGTACATACGATGTTGCTTTCGTGTAATTTTTTTATTTCTGTGTATTATAATCGACATACTAATAGAAGTTTGGCATGAGATCGCATGTTTTCTGTCAAATCATGCCAATGAAAACATGATTTTTTTCGTCCCAGCATTAATCTTTACTTATCCATTCTTAATTTTTATTCAAATATTTATATAATGGATATATTGTGAAAGAAGTTTCTTATCCTTTAGACGTCATGCAACAATAAACCCGTATTACAAGAGCCTATGAATATGTTTATTTGTGACTCATTTCTATTCCATTGTACTGCAGTTCTTACATTTTATTTTATCTGTCGTTTCGTTTTCATCGCGTATATTAATTATTGGATCTATTTAATCCGACACTTTATCGGCTTCATTATTTATTCATTCCGAAGTATACTCGCGGTCTTGTTTCTGTGTGATAGGCCGCGGTCTATCTGTAAATGTATCTGACACCAGTAATCTCTATAAAATTATTTGCTCTTCTTGAAACAAGTTTAATTGACCGCTACCAGCCAGCGTTAACTCGTATGTCAAGATAAGTAACAGAATATATTCACAAATAAACTTAACGCTCTCTGCACACGGAACGGCTCACCCATCTGTTTTATTGCTCATGTATTCAGCTAAACGCTTCTGCTTTGCAATGTTCATAAAACATGTAATACAAAAGACGTTCGTTATAATATCATGATAATGTTAGTGAATATTGTTTACTTTATAAAACTCTTCATACAACCCATATACAAAAGGAGGAGGAGTCTTATTCTTAGACTAAAGCTGCCAACATCTCAATGAGCCGTTCCACATTTTTATGCCTCCTATATCCGTTTCGCTGCGTAAATACACTTAATGACCGACATTTCGTGAATGCTTTTATTGTGAAGTTTTATTATCATGAAAATCATTTGTTTAGTCTACATACGGTTATTGCGAAGCGAGTCAATGCATTTCGGGGTTTATTAGGCCGATTTTATTGCCGTCTATATACCGCCACTAAGAAAAAAACATCGACTGAGCGACGGACGGAGAACAAGCTGCATGATATTAATTAAATTTGATCTTCATCTGCAAAAATGATATCTGGTTTCGTTAATAAAGTGAAATCTTTAATGATTCTTTCTGGCATCTCATTACCATAATCTTGAAAGGTTATCTTTAATTAAATTATTTTTACGATTCAGATAAGACAAAGTTATGATACGTAACTTAAATTTATATGTTGATAATATAATGGTTCGTAAAATTCATTTAATAATATCGGAATGACGCATTAACTTCTGTTAGAGACGCAGCTAGCACCCTAATGATAAAAATGCATATAAAAACAGACAGATAATCTTTCCCGACGATAAAACGGTGTCAGAGCTCTATAATAATTTCGAAACAGTCTATTAAGTGGATCTTTATGATAATAGCGGAACAGAAGTCGCGGCCGCGAACCTACTGGCTGTTATTTTGATGCATTATCATATTTAAACAATTCAAATGATAATAGACACGTCGGGCGAAACCCTTTGGTATTATAAATGGTGGTATTATTATTTATTTATGGGTTTCCTTCCTTCGACCCGACGGCGATGTAGCATATTTCATTGAGCGAAAAAATGCTTCTGAGTCGTGAGTTTATACAGACCGAGATCCGGTTCGAGTACCTGAAACGACTCGATGTAAGCTCGTTGCAGCAATAATAAAGATTTATGCGACATTCGACGGTAGCGTGTTTTGTTCTGTGTTACGAGCCGATTCCTTTTCTCCGAGATCAATAGGCATCTTTATTGTATGTCTTGAATTATCGTCATATCTCCTACTTTGGTTTGCTTTATCTTCCATTTCGTTTCCATGTTGCTTCTTATTATCGTTCTTGCCATCATGTCGGGGATGTCGTTGTGTGTTTTATTTATTTCTATATCGCAGCCATTTCTATTATCGCTGTGTCGAACATAAAATTATATTTTATCACCAATAAATAAATGTAACATGCCACTGACTATTGTTTCCTATTTTGACGTTGCTTGTCAAAGGTCCCATCTCCGTCTCACGATCGATTCGAGAACATCCGTGTGTAATTTTTTCAAGTAATCTTATTATTATGTCCCGGGCCGTGGCACGGTGATTAAGTACTTGATTTATAGCATATGCAATTTGCATCACAACCGACGCCATAGCTTTTTGCCCGCAGTCGATGATTATCGTCCGTATCGTGTCGAGTATAATGATAGTTATTTCATGACTCGCCGGGCTTGCTATCGGGTACGTTTCATTAAACTTCTTTACATACATTACTTCGGCGAATGTGTCTGATTATGTTAATAGGGCCATACAACGTGCTCCGTCACAGTATCTTCTACGACCGTTAATGGATTGTTTACTGACGTCGTATTTCCAATATTCCAACCGCTCGTTCTGAGTTATTGAGTAGTAATAAACGTTCAATCACAATATATTTCTTAAGTGTATTGTTATTTATTAAATAGAGCTGAAAGCTCTTGTGTTATATCATTGTTGTGTCACATTGCCTGACACCGCGCGGGTGCCGGGTGACAATATTGTGGGACATATGTACATTGGTGGCGGTGTGCGTGCGAATAGATATTATCGTTGGTAAAACTAAACGGCGCGCCACAAAATTTATGAATCGAGCCGAGAGCTACCTTCCTCACAAAACTTGTTTATAACCTCATGTAGGGTTGCTAATATATTAACATTTTATTGCTAGTCTACGAACATCATAATTTTTTCTCTTTATGCCACGACTGAGTTTTAATGGCCCGATTTATCATATTAAAAAGTATCCCGTAGCGAGTTAGGTTAATTTTATCGATACAATTATTGTTTATGGTCGGAGCGTGATTTCTTTGAGATTGAAACATCGTTCGTCGATGTTAACCAAATTTAATTAATTATAAAGATTTATATTCATATCTGTTCCGATACTTTCTAATCAGTATGAGTTTGACCAGATATTGATTGTATAAAATGATATAAGACCCGTTTTGTACGAGACAATCAATCATATATAAATAATATTAATGATGTCTGTCCCGCGTTCAGCTCTGAATCAATCATCGTGTTTCTACAGTCATTTAGATTGTAGTATTAAGTATGATGGTAATGCGTTTGCTGTAGCAATGATTAATTATAGCTTGGGGGTAATTTACTTGTCCACTATATAAAAATTATGTTTTAGCTTTAATTTTGTGTTTTTTTTTATTGGTTTCGTTATTAAAGTAAGTAGGAAATATAATTTCGTAATTATATGTAAGGACATGCCTGTACTGTAGATTAATTATTTTTTTATTTATATAAAAATAGATTCATACACAATTAATAACTTGACTGGTTATATATTTTTGTAACTATTTTTTGTTTTGATCGTTAGTTTTGCAGAATAAAACAATCTTAGAAATTTTTATATTTGCAAGTTACTTTATAAATAGTATACAAACTTAAATCAACTTTCGTGATAATAACATTATTAAAACTATAAAAAAAATATATTGTTTACATGGCGACAGTGACTGATAGCTCTTACTTAATTTAAGTTATACGAGCTGCCGGTGACGGATTTACCCGAATATTAATTCTCTTTGAGATAAATATTACCATCTATGTGATGTATCATTTGATTTCATCGCAGCTTCATCAGATCCAGACTTGGTGACGATACAACCACTTTTGGACAGTTCATTTATGAGTCAGAAAATAATTTTCAAAATCAACCTTTAATGAGATCTAAGATTTTCGCGAGTCATTAAAATAGGACTAATTTATTTTCGGGTGTACTACGCGATCTCGAACCGTGATCACGGTTGCTGAAAAGTAACCGAATTTGGGATTAATTAGTTTTAAAGTAATAAAAAATCGCGTAGTAAATCTATAAAATATATTAGTTTTAATCAACCGTTAATTAAAGGAGGAATGTATATAAAAATAGAATAGCCAACATAAAGTCAACATTTGTAGAGATTAGTCGGAACAAACAGACAGAAAAACAGCAATTATTTAAATTTGATGAATGCATCATATTTACTCTCTTATAGGTTTAATGAAAATTTGTTAATTTGAAATTTACGTTAAAATTTTATTGACACTGTTTTTATTAAACACAGGAAACATTGTTATTAATTAGGACTTCAAATTCATTTAAAAAGGTGACTCTTCATTTTCTTATCTAATAAATGGGCCCTTTCCAATATTGGCTAATTAACTAGTTATTTTTTAATTATATAAAAGTTTGGCAATCAGAATAAATAGGAAAATAAATACATAGCAGTTCCAAAATACCAATTAAGCTTATCTCGTAGTATAAATTTAAATTTAATTATATAAATACCAAGCGTATAATCAGATCAGAATTAATTTAACTTGAAATATGGCTCACTAAAGACGAAATATGAAATTTACAATTCATAAAACGGAATGATATATGCGATTGTAGAACTGGCCGACTTTAACGACAGGCTGGGATTACGTTCATACAAAGACGAACATTAATATTGTTCTTGTTACTTACAAATACCTTTAATAGAAATTGTTTTCTGTAAAAAAATAAAATTGGTCTTTAGTTGTAATCTAATATTTACAGGTGTGTTCCGAGAGCTCAACAAATATTAAAATTTAAAACACCCAATGAAAAGCCATGAACATTACATTACAACAATACCGTTATATAAACTCCGAATTTTTTAACTAAATGTACGAAAACATTATTTATACTATCCCCTTATTTAACTATAAGGAATCTTTCCAATTATTATAGTACGTCTACAATATTTGCAACTGACAAGCCGGTGACGCGAGAAATATTGTCACTACACTAAACATACGTCTATTTCAAAGAAATGTACCGATAGAAAAAAAGGATTTATCAAATATAAAATATAACTTCACCGGAGGTTATTGAATAGGATATAGAATGTTCCATTCTTTATAATTTGTACTTTACAAGATAAAAACATTATTCGAAAAACTTTTCAGTTAACTCTACTGTACATAAAGTTTCATGATTTAGTTAAATCTATTAATTAATATATATCCGGTGCTTGGCCTTCCATTGCTGTGGACCATCAAATGATGACAGAGTCAACATTCTGTCTGTACCTGGGGCAGGTGGGAGGTGGAAGTAATAAATCAGGTGCTAACATCGCCGCACGCCATCACTCATGGGCGCTGACACCGCGTCATGCAACGGTACTGGTGAAGATTAGCCTTGAACAGACTTAACATACAAATTATATTATATATAGACATATACAATAAAATATATAAACAAACAATACTTGTTACTAATAAATACAAAATTGTGTTCAGAGTCTGCACTAAAGCCGATAGGACTTTTGGAGTTTTAATTTTGTATGGTAATTCCATTGACTTGATTGATGACAACATAATTTAAGTATGTAACGAAATATGTGGAATTTCTTAAGAATCTGCAAAGAATTCCGTAGATTTTTCGGTAAGAATTCTTCGGTAAAAGAAAGTTACAACAGGTGATGATGTGTCAATAGAAAACGAATATTGTGTGAATAACGTCTGTGTCGCTATTAATCTATGTCACGTAATAATGAGTCGCAGAAACGTATGAGCGTACTAAGTGCACTATGTAAGGAACACATTACTTAGCTCTCAAACAAAGAAACTAACAACAAAGTTAGGGTAACCATATAAAAAATATATCTTAACAAAGTTGCCAAACAATTTTTAATGTAAAAAAAAATCTTTTATTCTAGTGTAAATTGAATTTAAATTAACAAAGTTATTGTTATTTGGTACAACATAATCGGAATTAAATCCATACAAGCGACTTTAAAAATTCTATTAGAAACAAAAGAATATTAATTTACATAAATATGCAAGAAGTAATAAAAACTGTTTAGAATGTATTTTAAATGTTTCACCTTTGATATAATAAAATATATTTTACCACACTACATTATAAAAGCCATACATTGTTTCGCTACACATAAAAAGCGAGAGTTAATAAATAACGTGGTGACGATTTCTACAATATTATATGAAAAATATTATAATATTAAGTGGTTTTCACTTATAACTATATAAAAATTTCCTAATATTTAGATCTTAAATCGAGCACTGTATTGTTTATTAAATACATGTAGACAATCGTTGCTTAAACAAATATACAAAATATATTCTAGTTCGAGATGATCAATTATACAATATCAATTAAAAAAGGAAAAGATCAGAAAAGACAAGACGTAAATTTTGAGAAAAGTGCTTACATTTTAAAATGCTTATTTCAAATATTTTTCTGTCTTTTGCCTTTGTCAAAATTCAACAACACTTCTTTCTACTAACAACCATGGCCTCGTTTCAACAGACAGTCAAAATGTGAATAAAGCTTTATTAAATAAAATAATATATTACATTATGATGCACACATTCTCAGTGACAATTAAAATAACGTAAAGCCTTGAAATGCGTGATATGAGTGTATTCTATGTAGAGTTTAGGAATGCAAAAATATTCACATAAAATACTTATAGTGTAATAAAACAGAATATAATGTTAAAAAAAACTTTAAAAGAGCTTGTAGCGCGATGAATATTGAATTTTTAATGCCTGTCATAAACATAGTACTTAAATAAGTTTTGTTTTTTAATAATTTATGGAAAGGGATGTTTATCCCTTTATTACTTTGATTTTACTTAATTAATTGTAAGTTGAAAGTTGTATATTTTATTGGTTTGAAATAAAACAGCTAAAATGTTTGATAACTATTTGCTCACCGGAAACGGCCTATAAGGAAGTCTGATAAGGCGTATCGCTTTTTAAATTGAAGTCCTTATATCCAAGGCCACTATCGTGGCATTAAATCTTCTTAAGCGACGGATATATTAATGGTTCAAGCGGTCATATCAATGCTTTATCCCACGAAAAAATTATACAACTCCAAGTAATATAAAAAATATACACGATGAGAAAAATGCGACAAATCTATGAAGTAAAATTAATATGTTTAATTAACTCCATAATAACAAGTATAATATCAGAACATATTATAAATTTACATAAAAATAATTAAATTCTAAACAGTCTGTTTTCCTATTAGGTCCATGTTAATCCGGTTCGTGTAACGGAACGCAGTGACAGCTCGTGACACCCCACTTGACATATTGCGGCCGCACGGATTATGTCACATTATAACGAGACGCGACACCGAACGAGATAAAAGATTAATCCATCATGGACACGGCCTTTATACTTTAATAATGAAATAAATATTATATTGTAAATGGGATTTAGACAATATGGATAGCTGCGAAATATACAGTGAGAATACATTACGTTGTTTAACATCTCCCATACATAATATTCATGATTATTTTATCAAGTCTTCATAAAATAAAAAATTAACTAGTTTATGTTTATCTAATTACGAAGCGCAGATAAATAATGTTATCATTTTGAAAAGAAACAAGAACTGAAATAAATTATACATGGCTATACGATTTTATATTCAGAGAACGGAGATTACATTCATACAAGGAAAAATCTACCGCGGTGTGCGCAGTCATGCGTCATAATTTTGACAGGTCGCTCGACAGCGCAGACGCCCGACCCGATTAACTGGCGTGATGGATTCATTTGTACGCCAAGGGTATCAAATGGAATTGTGGGAATATTTTTAAGCTTTATTAAAAAACATTAGTCTACATAGTTATCATTATTATAAAAAAGACGAAACGTATATATTTTTTTAAATTATTTCTTATCTTTTAATCATGTCACTGGTATGAAAAGGGAAATTAACTTTTGTTTTGTATCATTACAGGAATATCTTATCGTTTAATGAACGTCGGGACTAATTATTTTATATCCTCAAAGAACGTTCCATATTAAGCGTCGCTGACAACTCGGTTGCCAGACTCGTCCAACATCAGAGATTAACATCACTGGATTTATTATAACGTCAGACAACATTAAAGTATCATGGAGAAAGAATAGACTCGCCTGCCAACATTCTTAATATAAGTATTATTAATAAAATAAAACAAATGAACACAGAGTTCAGAGATAAAGCTCGAGATCTGGTTATAGTACAAAAAGATACAGAGATAATTAACGAATTTTATTACTCTCTGTCAAATATAAATATAAACAAGATGGTTATGTAATTGCTGGCCATAATATTTTCAGAGTTTGTAAAACTGTGGTGAATATTTAATATTTTTCCATAATAGATATTTGGTAACAGGAAAGCCTAACAAGAGAAATAATTATGCTATGCTTTATCCTGTCTTGTGTCGCGGATGACAGGAGAGCCGACAGCGCCGGACGACACGGATTAAACGCCTTTATGAAATAATTTATACGCAAAATGAAATTCCGTTTTAGGCAACTGTGATGAAGCATTTTCTATGATGAACATGTACAAATCCTCTTTAGGTTAGAATTTTAGTAAGACAAAAAAAAACATGCAATAAGATTATGTAACAGGTGACTTGAGACAATCGTTTTTTTTTTACGTCAGAGACGAAACTTCTCAACATTCCACGGATTCACCGTGCGGGTTGCCGAGTCCATCGCGTTGCAACCCCGGTGTAGTTTTAAAAGCGGCCTTATCTAACGGGGCTTACAGGCTCACCTCAACCGTCCAGGCTCCTCTTTAAACTTAACAAAATTTGAA
>DVQP01001819.1:0-14165 GCA_018231745.1 Danaus eresimus
CCAAACTTAATTATATTCATGAAAATGTGTGACGCTAAGTACATTTATTTTTTTTGCAGCCGATAAATATTCCGTATGTTTATAACATTAAACAACCTCACAGGTTAAATATATCATATTTACAAATAATATGATGATAAATTGTATTAATTTGATTGCATCTTTTTTGTACACCGCCTGTATAATGTCGTCAGACCCGCGGGCCGTGTTTCGTGCTCACAATAACCCCGGTGCTCTGTTTCGTGTCGTGGGGTGCTCCGCTCGTGATGTGCATCGCCCTCCTGTCCGCGGCCGGCGCGCGCGGGGTCTCCGGGGACGCCGCAGACGCCGTCAGATTAAGCGTGCTATTCTTTTGTATCACACGTTAGTATATTTTTTTTACACACAAGCATACAAGTCAGCTAGTGTACAACTATATTTACAAAGTATCACTTGGTATTTAAACTTACTTTAGCATGCGACTTCACTTGTTTTCAGAATTTGCTTCAGAGAAATCTATACGGGGTTTGAAAATTTTACCAACACACAGCTCCATCTATTGGCTGTGTAACGTACTATCTTTCAAAATACAATTATTTGTGTTTGACGTGGGTTCTGTTGGGATAATTAACATTAAATAATTGTTTAGATTAAGTTAAAACACATCTATTAGTTTTCATTCAATCACTCTTGCTAGTGATAGTAGTGGGACTATGTTTTGTAAGATATCTTTGTTACTCGGCAACGTCACGCAAGGTATAAAAGTGTGTTCACCATTGTAATAATTTTAAAGAAGTTAATATTAATTTTATAAGTAAACCTTATTCCAAGTATTTGTTTATCTTTTCAACTCGTTGAGGGACATCACAGTATGATGACGTTTATCGTTATAGTGACAACCGGCTGTCTGATTCTGTACATCCGTTTTCGCCGCCGCCGCAGCCCTGCAGTGACGTCACCTCCGGACGAGTCGTCGAGCCTCGTAGACAACGCTGAGCCGGCCTCCAACACGCAGTCTCTATCAAACTACGGTGATTAATCTATATGTTATAAGATAGACATAAAATATAAAGATTTGAATTTACAAAGTAATTATTTACGTGGTAGCAGTTTCGCCATTATACATACTAAATGCTATAGTTTTGTTTTCGTTCTTCGTCAAAAGTTAGGCTTTTAAGACAACATTACATTACTCCTACAATTAATTGACATAGTCATGTAAGTCAATATACAAAAGTAATGGATAAACGTGTAAACATAATGATAATTTTAAATTTTTCTTCCAACGCTGCAAGAAACAGATGATCCAGGTACATTTTATTGTAAGATATATAATTACTAAGATATTTTAGCAGTAATTTTAATAATATTTATTTATGCTTATAATTTATTATAACACAGAAAACAAGGAGTATCGTTATATTATTTATTATAGTGTTACCACATGCATTAAATCTTTATACAGGGTGTTACGGCACTATAACAACAACACCTTCCCCGAATAGGAACAGTAATGGAAATTGTTGCTCCAACGATCCGAATTGCGGGAACGGCATACTGACTAACAGAGCTGACATCGAAGACATCGCTAACAATGACAGGTATTATATGGAATCACATCACACACGTCACACGCATCACACACATTACAATAATTAAATCGAATACTCTATAGTTGTACACATTATAGGCTGAAATTACTCACGCTGTTTTAACGTAGCTAGCTTAGGTGATCGTTTTAAGTTCACCAATCATTTCAGCCATTTTTAAATAACTATAGTATCAATTTATGCCATTTGCAACTCTATAGCTCTGATACAGAATTTATAATTTATTATCAATTATGTGACGGGGATATAGCATATGTTGAACATTTTGTGGAGATGTATCTTAGTAAATTATCTTATCTTAAGTAAATTGTCCTTAGCAGCACACGAAAGTGTCTTTATGTATTTGTTATATTAATATGTATATATTAAAATTTTAGGGAATGTTTGTGTCCTTCAACCGAACATCAATGTAATGCCGATGGCGCGACCTGTCCCTACCTGAACCAGTTAGAGCGTGCGGCCGGCTCGCTCGGGCTCCTACCACTGGAACAGACTCGAGGTCGCGGCGGACAGATGCTCAAACACACCGTACTGATCATAGCATACAGCCTCATGATGTTTCTGGTGAGTTCGGAATGAGATGCCATAGTTTTATTTCATTGATGATTTATAATGAATTCCCTATTTTAAAACAGATAATAAAATTTAAATGCAAAGTTGGAAGTCTTGAATTACTCTTGATATTATATCATTATGCCAAATAAAAGGAGGTTAAATGTATTTTTTATAATGTTCACTTGCTAATGCTAACTATTCCAAAACAACTACACCCCATTTATCATTGGTCTTTTGTGGACCAAAAGAGATTCAGCAATACCTTCTTGCAGGGTCTGACTTATACGACGTGGAAGATTATGCGTAAGAACCAGGCCGGTGTGTTCATAGAAATAGAGTTCTTAGACACAACAGCCAGCAACGGACAGGCATTGATAATGTTTATACTGTTTGGATTGGACCCAGAGGAAATCATTATACCCGCTATCAGATTCTTCAAAAAGAAGTGGTAAATATAATATAAGAATTATTTGAGAAATAAAATAATCGTAGTTGTATTAATATGAATAGTCACTATTATTTGTATATTTATTGTAGGCATGGAGAAGATACGGTTGTGTTGCCGGATATAGATGATTTGAGTTTCGAAACAAAGCACGTATGTGATCAATTCATCACACATCACCTGGACAGATGCAAGGAAGCTATTGCTAAAGACACCAGGTAATTTATGTACTTCTGTAAATAACATTAAAATAACAATATCCAACTTCTGAAGGAGCTCAGGTGTTTATTGAAGATATTTCTAATTTAGAGTAATGTATTAATAAATATTTAAATAACAATACTATAATTGTTCTTGCAATCAAATTATAATAATGCCCTATAAAAAATCCAAAATTTTATAAAATCAGCACATGTCACTTTGAACATATTTATTGATAAAACTAGTACTATTTTCTAATATCACCCTAAGCGCTAAATATAGTGGCGATTACTCCTAACGAAAAACACGTTAATACTGCTGAAGTTACTTAAAAACCCCCTTTTATTACATTCTCTTTCACCAACTACCGTCTTATTAATATTTATTACATTAATGCTCTGTTTGTGTCAATAGATGGCGCATGCGTACATATCGCAATGTGTTCCGCGGCTCGTGCCTGGTCCGCTGGCTGATGGAGTGCGGTCTGGCCTCGGACGAGCACGAGGCCGTCCAGTACGCGAGACACCTCCTGGACGGACGACTCATACAGCACGTGCACAACAAACACCACTTCATTAACTCGCCCCTGCTATACATGTTCAGATAGACCTACATACATAAATACACATGTTATATATAGTATTTTTCTGTTTATATAGCTGATGGAGATTATATATTTGGTGATTTTATATACTTGTCTGCTTCGCTTCAGGCATTTCCAACGAGTGTTTTCACTTAATCATAAAAACCTTGTATGGAATCATCAAATGTAAAAAGGTAATTAAAAAAAAATCTGTACTCCAAAACAGTTCCGATTTTAATTTAGAAGTTTTTTAAAACTAGTGAGGGTAGAGGGTAATTTATCAAGTTCAAGAAGTCTAACAAGTAGTTTAAAGATGTTCCGATCAAATGTCTGAACGGTGACTATTTTTAGTATTGGGGTTGCTACTTGGTTTAAGAGTATGCTTTATACATTTTTTAGAATTAGATTAGACTGTTAAACATTATATTATAAAAGGTATTTTTTGCTTAAGCTTGCCGTCTTGTTTTCACAATGTATTTAAACATATTGCTGCCTGTAGTTACTTAAAACAGCTTAAAAATGTATCTTTTGTAGAAGTGTGTAGCATTTAATATATCCACCGCTATAACAAACTGATAATGTCTTAGTTAAATTATTTATATAAAGTAGTGCTTAATAGTCTTACAGTTTATATGAAGATAAATATTAATTAGAACAAAATATAACAATGAACTATCATAGGATTTATGTGTTTAATATCTTATTACAGACTGTTTATTTTTTATTACGTTAAACCATAACTTAGGTCAACACATTAAACAATACAATCTTTAATTATAAACCTCACCTTCTTTTCCCCTTATTTCACAAGTGATTCAAGACATATCATAACATTGTAACATCTGTTTCATTTTTATTTTTATCTTCATAGAGTTCAAAATCTTTAAGACTAAATAGTTAATCTGAGTTTCATTAAAGCTATATTTTTTATATAAACACAGACCATATAATAAACACAAAGAATGTTGTTTTTATTTTATATGTCATGGGATTCATGGCATTACTAAATAAAAAAAATTTAAACCTTTGTCTCTGGTTAGATCTGAAAAACTGTAAACCATAATCCGAAAGTACTTGAAAACTTTTTATTACAAATTAATTATCTATGAATGGTTTTCATTATAATAATGTTTATTGAAGAATTATTGAATCATATTAATAGTCTCATCAAGGTTGTTTTTGATAAACTATATTTAATAAGTTCAGCTCTCTTTGTAACCAAAGGTAATTTTTTAGTATGAACAAATATACTTTTAAGTTACATTTCCTCACAATCTATAATATAGCTCTACTCCTGCAACAAGAATAGTATCATGGGTTAGAAAATTTATTATGTACATTAATTTATGTGATATAAAATGGCTGTTTGCTTTAAGCTTAGATTGTTTGAAATCTTATATTTTAAGAAGTTTATCATATAATCATATATGTCTATATACTTGTAACTATCTCAAGGTATATTTTAAATATTATTGTTATTGTATTCTATATATAAATATAATTCTATTTTAGAATAGAAGAATATACAATGTTGCAAATTATCTAACTAGTTTTATTTATTATTTCTTTACCATGTCAAATATACTTATTATATTTTAATATACAGGGTGATGAGAATTAGAAAGAAAAATAGTATAAATCAAAGATGTCAATGCTGTAAATAATTTATTCATCATCTTCTTGTTCCTCTTCATCGCCTTCATCCTGTTCTGGTGTCACCCACCAGGTCAGTAGTCCTAGGCCCGGTTCATTAATACCACCGATTAATCTATACGGTGCCACTGCTTGAGCGGGACGTTCAGATCCTGGTGGACCACTTGGCAAACTTTCTTCAAAGACCTCACTTGTTACTCTAAATCTAATAGATTCACCTAAAAATATTTTTATAATTATAGTAGATAATTAAATCTATACAGGAGTTTCTACTGTTTTCACTTTTAGTCATACACTGGCCATACCCGAATCCATGAATAAATCATGCTTTTCTCCATCTTCTTTGGGATATTCCCACACCCAAGCTTGATCTGTTTCATCAAACCTAGATGGATGTTGCAGTGCATTCACAGGTATTAAAATGTCATCAAAAAATCCCATTGTAACTAAAAATGGAAAATTAAATTTAGCAAATTATACCAGGAAAATGAAATTGTAATATACATTTGTAACCTACCATGTACCCCATCCCGGCTACAACTTCTTATTTTTCCTATAAGTATTTCCTCTACAAGTGGACGAAACACAATATACCTAAATATAACTTCTGTGTGTGACGAACCGTCACCAGGAAATATGTATGAGTGACCGATATTGGTGATATCAAATAATGCTATACAGAGGCCCACATTTAAAACGACCTGAAATTATTAAAAATTTGCGTGAAAATAAAACAAAACATCACAAGTATTGTATATTAAATAATAAATAAATGAAAAAAATTGAAATGTAACCGAAGTCGAGCAGGCAATTGGGAAATATTCCTTAATTAAAGATCAACAACAACATTTTGTACACAGGTTAGAGTACCTTATTAGCAAGTTTTCTGTTTAATAATGTTGTTATTGACTCTGTTAAACTTTGATGAAAGTGTTCAGGTGTAACTCTTAGCACATCTTTCATTTCTGACAGTACAAACATTTTATATAAATATATTTTTGTAATTTTACTATTTTAAAAAATATAAACATTGCCGCTGATCTACTGTCAACTGACAATGACGTCTACCTTTCCTAACGATAGGAAGGATCTACATAAGCATGAAGAACAGAACATAAGTTCAATGGTTATTATGAAATTAGTCTTCATGATCTCTACAATTTGTATTTACAATTTTTTAAAAACGAAAAATTAAAATCCTGATAAGATTGTTTTCATTCATAAATCGATGAGAATTTGCAAAAAAAAAAAAACATTCTATTCATGTTTAAATAAAAATCATTATACATATAAACTAAAACATTTCATTGCTTCATTAACTTTTAACACCTTTTAACTTATATGACTTTATTTTATATGTTTATGGTTTTATTAATTAAGTCGCTTGGTAATATTTTTATGGAATTCTGCTTGTGACAAATAAAAAGTTATTTGCAGTTGTCTTTTGTCATGCCCTCGGTATAGGCTATAGCAGCCATTTTACTTATTACTGGGTATCAACTATCAACCAGAGCTATCTATCAATGTCTACATAATTATTGTTTATTATAATGTAAAAACATAACAAAAAATATTGTGATTGCTAGGTTCTAAATTAATATTTGTTTTGTAAACTGATCTGTCATTAATAGCAACAGAGCCTATATTTAGAAATATAAATTTATCAATATGTACCTTTTTGTTTTTTTATAAGTTTCAATTTTCAAGTACAATTTAAAAATAAACCTCGTCTTGTTTATTCCAAGTACAATAGCGGGTGTCATTAAATAGCAATTATGACAGGTATATATATACAACAGGAAAATAAAAAAAAGCACTTGTATAAAATAGATCGATGAGTTCTTTTCATTGGCAGGAAGAAGAGACAGATCACGATCTCCGATGAGAGGAGATAATGCTATACGACGGAGAGAAAATAAAAATGGGGACCAAAAAACTGCTGAAGGCATATCAAATGTGATAAATCCTATGATGATGGCAAATATGTACCCTCAAGGTGATAAATAGCATGTGATAACAATTGTTAATACCAATATAAAAATTAATAATTAGAATGATACAAATTAGTTAGTCCTACTTATCTTTTTGGCCCTTAGAAATCAGTATCTTGATTTTAATTAATCTTCTTGCATACAACAATAAATACATAATTAGATCTTTTTGAATATTTTTCTTTTAAATGTCTCCTAGTAGGACAACTAAAACATAGAAGTGATAGCTATTTTACTTTAAAACATTGCTTTTGTGATAACACTCAAAGGGAAAAAACATAGTATTTTAGAAAGAGAAAATTATATAAAAAAAAAAAGATCTTTAACTGCTCATTATTATAAAATCCTACAAATAAAAGTAAAAGGATTTTTTTCTAGTTCATTGACTTATGTTACAAAAAGTTTCTTTTAATAGTTTCTTTAATAAATCTATTGTAGCCACTGAAATATATTTTAAACTTTCAGTTTTTGTCATCATGGGACAAAGACTTTATATCAATGAGGTTACATTCTATAAAATGTCGTTTTTCTATATTTTATATGTATTATTTAAGTTTTTATTCTCTAATATTCAGCGGCCTGAAAGTTTGCACATTGCTTAATTTTGTTTATTATTATTATTGAACAATATTATTATATTTAAATAGGGAATATGATGATGAGTGGCATGTTCAACATGATGATGCCCAATCCAATGATGGCTGGAGGGATGATGCCTTCGAGTGGAATGGAGATGATGCAGAGCACCAGTATGGAGATTATTTCACAGCCACCTATAGATATAACTGCTATGGGAACACAACCCTTAGCCGCTCCACCTTTGACCCCATCAATGGACATGAGTATGATGGGTGGTGTTATGATGGATCCATCCATTATGGGTATGTTTCCAAACATGAGTAATGAAATTGTGCCAGAGAAGAAGGAAATTGTCCTTAAGCATAGCAAGCTATTGGCACCAGCCCCAGGAACACCACAACCTCCTCGAAGAACCAGACCTCCTGGATGTCGCACAATCTTTGTTGGTGGTTTACCAGAAAAAATAAGAGAGAATTCTGTAAGAGAAATATTTGAGCGTTATGGAAGAATACAAATATTAAGGTTGTCCAAGAAAAATTTTTGTCACATCCGTTTTGATAGAGAGAGTTGTGTGGATGCAGCCATGGTGATATCAGGGTATAGGATCAAAGTTTTGAACAAGGAAGGTGATAAAGAAGAAGAGGACAGTAATACCTCAAGTGGCTGGCTTCATGTTGATTATGCTTTGGTGAGAATATTCTTATAATTTATAAATTATAGGCTATATCAGGCTTGCTGTATGGCTATACCCCCATTCTTTTTTACCCTGTGGCTACATGGCTTGCATATAATATCCTTTATAGAATAGTAAATTATTTAGTTGGGTGCACACTCCGAGGTCCTAACTTCTATAATTTATTGAATAGCTGTTGATTCTCCATAGAAAATTATAAATATAGCTATAGAAGAATTAGAACAAAAATATTAATTCTTTACTGCGTTTTTAATTTAGCACTATTATATTTGGCTATATATTGAGACTATAATATATGTATTAAATGTTCTTAGGACAGAATACTTATGTTTATAAACGAATATTTTTTACAGAGTAGGGATGATCAGAACGAATATGAAAGACGCCAGCGACTAGCGCTGCGTGTACAACAACAACAGATGCAACAGATTTCTGCCCAACACGAGGCGATGAGTAATAGGAACACTACTTACAGAAGATCCCCCTCACCTCTCAGGATACAACCCTTCTCAGCGACAGCCATCGTACAGTTGACAGAGAAAATTAAAAGCGAAGAACATTTCGCCACCACACTTCCTGTACGTAATGGAATTTATCTATTTTTTTTTGATAGTTTAGTGAAAATCACAATGGTTTACAATAATGCTCACAAAATTCCAAACCAAATGTCTCAATGGATCTTCCCGAAAAAGGTTCCTCATAAAACTTCCTAAAGTAATTATATATAATTAAATATTTTTTTACAGACGTTGATATCGTGGTTGGAACGTGGAGAATGTTCCAAAAAGAGCGCCAATCAATTCTACTCAATGATCCAAGCTACCAATTCTCACATTAGACGACTTTTCAATGAAAAAATGCAGGCTGAAGAGGAATTGCAGGAATGCAAAGAGAGAGTGAAAAATAATATACAGAATGTCATCGAGCAACGTGAGTAACCCGTCTTAATATTGATATACTGGTCGTTATCATGTACCGATGTGGATGATACTCAGTAATGTCTAGTCAGAGCTCTTATCTCTGAGGTAAGATCCTAAAGGGATGCCAATGGCGTAAGTTAGAGTTTTTGTGTTTAAACATTCTCTGTTCTGTTCTTCAATTGAAGTGATGTTAGTGTCGTTTTTTCAAATAGCAGAAAATAGTTAAACACAAAACTCCATCTGGGAATATTAAATGCCACAAATAATCTCAGACGACGCTATAAAGTTATGCATCAAGTATAATTTTGATTAATATAAAAGCGGCCACTTTCCCCATAGCTAGTGGTCGGTCGTCCGTTGCCAGCTGCCATCAGGTTTACACTTAAAGCTTCTATGTTTCGAATCTTGTAAGTTGCAATGTTTTAACAAATGTAATGTTTGTTGAATCATTGGTCGCTCTATTGGTACAAGCAGGCGTGGTGAGGTCCGAGACATCTATTGTATAAATAAAGGCGGGTACATAACGTAAGTCCGAACTCTAAGGCTGGGTGCTCACAGTCGTGACGGTATGTTCATAACTGTATCCATGCTCTAAACATATTTTTTGTGACACTCAGTCGAACAGGTGGGGAAAGTGTTTAACGCAGCGACCCACCAGCGTGTCTGGGACCACTTCACTAAACCACAAAGGAAGAATATAGAAACGTGGCAGAAAATGACGCAGGTAACTAAGAATGGGTTCAATATTCCATAGAATTTCAGACTTTCCAGATTACCTCTGACGCTCTAGCTGACTATTGACGACTAAAACAATAGTCGACCTTCGTTTGTCGAGAGTTTTCATTATCATTTTGTTGAACCTAAACAATTTCCTTGTATATTTTTTTTTTATCTACGCCCGTATATTATGACTCACTAGCTCTATAATCGACGGGTACTTGGTGATGGCAGTTTCAGGTATAAGTATAGTAGCCAATTACTAATATTTTTGTAACCGTATTTAGTTATAACATATTTATAATCTACCATTATAGGTGGTAGTTGTAACATTAACCTTTGTCTATGTATTTAGTATGCATAACTTTTGGTCCATAGTCAAAACCGTTTATATTTTACCAATTGATAAATCATACAGAAGCACATGACGTAAATATATTTTAATGCTGAACACCAAAATAAATAAGTAATAATTCCTAAGCTTTCAAAGCACTGTGCGTTCATCCAAAAAAAAAATTAAAAATGCTTATGCTCGCAGAAACCTAGGTCTGCCTGAGGTTCTGGTTGAAATAAAAGTGGAAATTTTGGAAAAATATATAATAGTTTAGAAAAAATAGATACCGACATTATATTTTTAGAAAAAATAGATACCGACATTATTCATTCAATATTATAAATTAATTATAAACACACTTTCAAACCAAAAGTTCCTTACGTTTCTTTGTAAAGGACGAAAATTACTATGGAAACAATTAACCACGTAATAATGCCATTAATACTCACAATTAAACGGTTTTGACTTAATAAATAAAAAAAAATAATTACAAAGTGCAACATTTTATATTGCGTCATCACACTTGTAGGAGTTTAATACATTGAAGGAGGAGTTCAGTGAGAGGTTCTTTAACGATGACTCGGAGTACAATGGCACCAGCAAGGGAAGTTACGACAGCAACAACGAGGACATAAACCAGCTGAAGGTAACTCATGATAACATGTGCTTTTTGTATCCTTTTAAAATAATATATGTGAAATAGGCACATGACAAAAAAATACTCCAGAGAACGGAGGGTTGGAAGGAGATAAGAATAATGTCGTATAATATGTTGTACTTACATTACAGCGGGAAAATGAGAGCTTACAATTCCAATTGGAAGCGTACAAAAATGAAGTAGAAGTTATTAAGAACGACGCACAAAAAGAAATGGAGAAATTTAAGGCGCAATTTATAGCACGACAAGCTTTGTTAGGGGCGATGGAAAACAAAGTATGTACCAAACCAAATACATTTTTAAAAATAAATTTTATTATAAAAGAATTCTTTATTTAATAATAAAATTAATAGGGACTTCGTACCAAAAATAGTTATAATCCAAAAACAGTATACCAAATATATGCATTTGAATAGAATATAATACCAATAATCACTAACACCAGGCAGGCGTACCAAGGCTTGATACAATTACTAGTTATAATATAATAATATATTTGTACCCCAGCCTCCCCTCCCGTCGTCCGTGTCAGAGCAGCCCCCGCCTCCCCCTCCGCTGCCTGATGACGCGGATGACTCCCTGAAGACAGCGGTCGAGGTCGCGCCAGGGGAGGCCAAGCTAATAGGAGTCATGTCAGCCTTCTTACAGGTTGGCTAAATAACAGTTTGACCTCAAAGGTTTCTCGTAAACTTAAAACCGGGTTTCTCTTGCACAACTGCCTGTTTAACTTAGGAGCCATACTTATTTAACTTCACACCAATTTAGAGATATTAACCCCTCTATTTATCACATTCTGTGTCTACCTTCCCTTTCTTAGCGTGTGACGTCTTTATTGCCAATCTCACTACGCTAAATTGTTTATTTAAAAATCATATCATACCATAGGTCCAGCTCAGTCTGAGTGATATGTTTCATTTGCAGGTACACCCACGTGGAGCCAGTCTGGACTACGTGGTGTCCTATGTACGGGCGTTATTCCCAAACGTAACACAGGCAATAATACATCATGTACTACAGAAGTACGAAGACGTGTTCCAAAAAACAACCAGCGGGGTCGGAGCTAATATTGAGAACCGTTGGGCCTTTGTGGCGTTCAGCAACAAGACATAGAACATGTACTTAATAAACTGAGGACGATTGACATATAAGTTGAATGTTGTTTGAACAATTATTACTTGTGATATCAATACTTATAAGTATGTTTTATATGACAGGTTCCAAAATATCAGATATATATGTATATAAATATTGTGGATGTGTTTTATTATGTTGGCTCTATGACCCTATACTAATAAATATTTTTTTCTGTGTATTTTTTTTAAGCTATGGCTAGAGTCCACTCGAATCGTGGAATATAATCTGTGTGAATATTTATTATTACTAGGAACTCATGTTAGGAACGAACTTTAAAGTATTGAAATCTCGTTTTATATATAATTTATATTTAAAACTGGCTGACAGCAAAATATTTGTGGTTGTAATTGAACACATTATTATGTAATCTGTGTCCATGAGTTTGTGCTAAGGCTTTACCACTACTTGTATTAATAATTTCAATACATCACTCTATTCCAAGTCCCGGTTGTTCTGTTGTTCCTGTAGTTGTTGCACCATCAGTGAGTAGTCATTGGCGGCTTCCTCAAGGTCTTTGTCAGTGGGGGCGGAGTCTCCGTCCGGATGCCCCACATCTCGCTCCTGTCTCATCTTGAGCCGTAATTCTCGCAAGCGCGCCTCCAGGATACGCTCGCGTTTGTTCTCACGTTCTAGGATCTGTATTGAATGGTTTGCTCACGGTTAGTACGATGCTGTCTAAAATTTACCATATGAGTTAAAATTACAGTAACTAATGGGTGATTTTTTCTGAGTAAGCTTCTTGCATGGTATATTAATGATAAACTTCTCATTTTTCAAATCGCATCTTTATATATAAAACGAAGTGTCACTTTAATTTACTCACATGGGTCAAAAGTTGTTTGTCATTTTTGTCAGCTGTTCCAAGGTTCTCTGAAAGTTCCGCCAAGTAAACGGTACCTTTACTACTCCCGCACGCCACCAAGAGACCCTGTTAATGTTGACGCTTAAAAAACGCTATAAAAATGAAATTTAAACATATCACAGATAATATATTCATTATATTGACTTCAATAGGACTCAAAGAAGGTTGTTATTCACTCGAGCGTCAGTTATGAATTTTATAACCGAAATTATTATTTGTTATTTTTCGTATAATTAAGGCGAAAGTGAGTTTACGTTTAAGATATATTTAACAAATATTATAGTCCTCCTTTTATGTTATTTTCTATCTGAGTATATACTTGTAATGTTGGTAAATAATATCTATATGTATATATGACTGCTGACCCCCTCGTGAGGTCGAACTCTCAACAAGGGCTCGTCACAGATCTGTGCAGTAACGACTGGAGCCGCGCGGCGTCTGAGCAGGTCCCAGCAGGACAGACAGCCGTCCCACTGAGATACCAGCATCAGAGAGAACCTGGATATGTACAACAACATTTACTTGTTGTAACACTAATCAAAGTAATGATTTTCGGATTACACTAAACGTATCTTATTATATAAAAAAATTACTTACTATGTAGCAAACGTACATCACGGGCAAATGAGATGTGAATGTTTGTCAGTTGGTCTTGACAAACATCGTACATGTACGAAACCGAAACGTCGGGAGTATGTAGTTTTTATAATAATGAAACACGATTTGTAATCCGATAAATGTTAGTTTTATTAAGATGAATGACCGCGAATGCCTTAGGTCTCATTTTGTTATCAAACGATAGTTATTTATTTGAAGTTTTTAATCAACACTTCGTAGACCTTGGATTGGCGATCAGAGAGGTGCAGAATGTTTGTTAGGACTGTATACAGCTACTGTGTTGATAACCAAACGACAGCGACATCTATAGTGCGTCACGTGACCTACAAAATAATCGAAATTCGTTTATCGAAATTATTTAGAAGTTTAACCTTTGCCTTCAGTAGTGTTTCTGTGAGTGTGTGTAACGTGTGTGTGTGTGTGTGTATGTGTGTGTGTGTAACGAGCATCAATACACCCGCACTAGACACAGATACTTGAATTTATAAGATTAGTTGAAACTTAGTAGCTGTTGTAGTAGCACCTTACAATGTACAGGATATACGTTAATAATAAAAATAAAACTAAAAAAATTCATATTACTACGCGATTTTTTATTAATTAAAAACTACATTATCCCGACGTTTCGGTTA
>DVQP01001820.1:0-14161 GCA_018231745.1 Danaus eresimus
AGCAAAGGCCTCTTCTCACATGGAGAAGGTTTGAGAATTAATCACCACGCTTGCTCAAGACGGGTTGGCGATTCAAACTTATAATTTGATATTATAAGTCCAGGTTATCTCACGATGTTTTCCTTCATCGTCTGTCAGTGATGTCTAAATACTCTTAGAAAGTATATATCACTAGGGAAAATCACATTTGTACTTGCCAGGTTTCGAACCCGCGCCCTCATGCTTGAGAGGCGGGTCTTTAACCTCCAGGCCACCACGGCTATTATTTATTATTATATGTCAAAGAATTTTATTGAGTAAATAGGTATTTAGATACGTTTACTAAGAGGATAACAGGCAAGTAACCATTTTATGATCAATTCGGTTACGGCAATCTGACGGAACGTGGACCGGGGAACGTTTATCTCTGTTTAAGAGATATTAAGGTCAGCTCTACTTTATGTACATTCAGTTTAAGATCACTTCTTATTAAATTTCCATTATATGGTTGTAATCTCCTACAAACTTTGATATAGATTCATAAAATCACCCATCATTATTCAGATTACAGTGCTTTGATTTCTATTAATCTGTATTACTTATATCTGAAATCAATATTAATTACTGGCCGGAAATATTACATTTGGACAAGTGGACCTTGACACAAAAAAAATGTAATTTAAGTATGTACGTTATATCAGCAATGGCAAGACGCCTTGCACCACCGAATATGGCAGAACGACCTCCGGCGGGCGACTGCCAATAACAACAGCTTTGGTGAATACTATGGCATTAAAGATATAATGAAAAGGGCACGGTTATTAGGTAAAGGGCAAGCTGTTAGTGAAATGTAAGCTGGGTTTAAGCCAAAGTTAAATCAAATAAATATTGCGTAACAATTTATTTTACAATAACAATGTGTGGCCAACACGTCCTTGACGACTTCTCACAACAGGTTATTTTCTATTTACAAGTCCACAGCACGTTCAGATGAAACTTGCGGTAAGTAAAACGCATATAATCTTAAGCTCAGCTTATATTAATGGTGTACTTTTGTCGATAATTCGATATAAATCTGAGATGGGAGGCTGTGTCCGCCGGCGACGCCACGGAGGCAGATGCGCCGCCCCTGTAATTTCATTTCGCCCCTACCGACGCTATGTCACAGCCAATTGAAATTTTATTTTATTACCTTCGAACGTCTGCGTTTGTGTTAATACTTGCAATTTTTACAAAATGTTACTTACCTATATCTTAGTGTAAGTAAAGCCTTCACTGTTTAAGCCTACATCACGTTTATTTAACACTTATTTTTGAAATTCCAACAACTATTGTATAATATGCATTATTTTAAACTTAAAAGCATATTTGAATTGTCAATATTTAATATAAAATATTTTTTATTGACTTCATATACTCTCAAAGTTCATTTGTTCTGTCTAACTACTTGTGAGTTAATACTAATGAAATATATGTATAATGTGCTAACCTTATACTGGTTGACTTGTAATAGCTGATTTTCTTATAACGAGAACTTATAAAATTAAATATTAATTTCCTGAAAAATATTTGTTTTACGATTGAAATGTCTTGTTTATAAAAAAAACTTAATATAATATAGTTTTAATAATAACAGAGTCTAGGTTGACCTTTGACAAAATAACGGGTTATGTTGTTATGATGAATACATTACTTCACGAAATCGTTGGTGGGCTGAGATCAGAGCTAGTTGCTGATTATACGGAGGCAGTGTAATTTAATTTAACTGTATTACCCATGGAAAACTTCATATAGACTATATTAAAACTATTTGTTTGTGCGTATTCTTTTATTTATATTATTTAATATCGAATAGTTTGATTTGGAAATTTTTACCGATCAATAAAATGGCGGTACAGCGTGCAATAGAATCCAAGGTTCAACGGACTTATATTCTAAACTGGAAAGCGAGTGTCGTTCGTTCTAAAAAAATATAGTCACGAAGTGCAAATGGTAACGGTGTTTTGGTGCTAAAACTGATATGTACCGGATGGGCGAGGAAGGACGGGCCGCGTCCTGTCCGCCGTAGGCCTTCGCCAAAACGGTGATCTCATACTAAATCATTGCGCATACTAATTGTGCATACATTAACAGTTGACAGTTGAAGCGCACCCTTTGATGATTATATATGGCATCTGAAAATTAAATAAAGATTTTAACAACTCAAATTGTAATGAATATATCTGTGTTTTTTATATATGTATGTAGTGGTTCGGATCTTGTATGTGAGTCTAAAGAGATTGTCATTGCTTTAATTCATGGTCAATGCTTTACAACGATATGAATCAGCAGCTGATGGAGGAGTGACGAAATGAACAATTAAATCAATTTAAACATAACTGACTCTGGAAATTTATTACACTTCGTTTGTTTGGATGAGTCACGTATATTTGAACCCATCTCAGTTATCCAATATGTGATGTTGCTCTGCTTGTCTTATAGTTCTATCTCCAAATGTAAATGAACTTGAAATCTGTCTTTGATTTTTAATTTAATTGCCCTCTTAAGTATTATTGTTGACTGATTTACTGTAATATTTATGTCAATTTTTATTATTTCTAAAGCGCCATCTGTTGTTTATTGGGCTTACTAAAACAATTTCACATGAAATGACGTAGCAGATAGTTTCTCTACTGATCACTGGGTGTCGCTCTCATAAAAATTTGAATTGTGCTTTAAAAAATATTCTTTTAATGATATTCGTTATTGTTCTCAAATGTTTGTGCCTATTAGGAATAAAGTTTTTGTATTTGTTGAATTGTATACTCATGTATTACAGATAAAGCGTTAAAAAAAAATTAAAAATCGAAACGGGAAGTAAAAATTTTTGCACAAACTCATTCAAGATATTAAATTTTTGATGTTATGAACAAACTTTCATTCAGCAAACATTCTGTTATAGTAATAAAAGATTAGTCATATTTGCTATTTCAGTATTAATTTATACTGTAGACACAGACTTCGTCTATCCTGAGGCTTATGATTGAATTATAGAGTATAACAGTTGTGGCAAAGGTTCCCGCGTGGGAGTCATTGTTACCAGATCATCATAGGGTTAAAGAACTTTGTTTGTATTTTAAAATATGCAAACTCCTACGCGGATATAATCTCGTTTCAAATTATTTTAGATTGCTTCATAAATAATCGCTTGAGAGTTTTGTAATGTGTGATTAAGGCTTTCATGTATAATATATTTTCGAACTGTTTGTTTGTTTGTCAAAATCTATATTTCTTATAATGAGATCTTAGATTTTCGCGAGACATTTAAATGAAACTAAAGTATTTGGGGTTACTACGCGATTTTTTTTATTAATTTAAAACTACATTATCCCAATACTTCACATCTCGTCTGCTCGTGATCACGGCTACTGTAAGGTAACAGAAACGTCGGGATAACGTAGTTTTTAATTAATAAAAAAATCGCGTAGTAATCCGAAATATTTTAGTTTCATCTATATTTCCTATTTCGATTGAGGTGACAATCTTGTTTATAATATTATTATTAATAATATCAGTGTGTCATATATAAGGCTTATATAGAAAAGGGTTAGAATTTGTTACATTTAGACATAGTTAATTTAAATTTAAAATCCGTTCGCTATAAATACCGGCGCATTGAAAAACTACTTCTGGTAAAGTCGAAGGCATTTGTGTTTAATGATTGCAAAACTTTAATTATACATTACTTCCATTCCAGGGATACTGGATATAAGTAAAAGATTTATACAAGAGCTTAACTTGGTCACCTTGAACGACGCACATGCTGCAGATACAAAATACTATGCAATTTTGACTCAGACACGCTTTATTACCGATTATTAAGTTAAAGTATGTCCTTAATGATGTTTACATTTACATAATATTGTTATTAATTGTTATATAATAATTATATTATCATATTAGCTTTCAATATCTTAAGTATTGTTAAGAAAGTTTTGGCTAAGCAAATAGCATGACGGACATTTTTTTTTACTTTTCATGTAGGCATTACGTGTAAATTGCAGATCATTAATCCATCATTAATAATATTCTCATTTATATTAGGAGTATTTATTGCAAACTGTTCACTGATAAAGGTAAAGCTCTGTCGGTGATGATGAATTGTTACGGATGTTATCTGGTCTAAGCAAACGCCCGGTTATTATTTGCATATTCTCGGTCCCAATGTTGACTCTGCTGCGGTTGTTGCCAGTTTTACAAGCAGTAGCTTCCCGTGAGAATAAGAGGCAGGAATTGGCTGGTTTCCACAAGAGCTCAACGGATATACAAAGTCTAAAACTATTATCAACTTTAAAAGCTCAAGAGGTAATTCTTCTAAAATTTCCTACAAAACAATATAGGTTTGAATAATAAATTGATATCTTCAATATGGGTATATTTAAAAACATTGTATCTTTGGTTTATGTGGTATAAAATAAAACCTAGCGAAGGGCAGCAAAACGGGTGACTCGACTAGTTGAAGCTCTGCGAAATGCAAATACAACAGAATCGAACCGGTCCTGGTTTAAATGATAAGGCGATAGTCGTAAATACAATCTACGCGATGGGTTTTGATTAGCTGTGGCGTATTGTGTACGACCCTTTGGAAACCTATGACAATAAACTGATAAAAAACCTTCTCCCCCAGGAGCTAGTTGTAAATCAACAATCACAATTTTTATGAGGGACCATCTGTTTGATAGCGCTCAACTCGGACGGGCTGTTAAACCCGGTGATATCGTTTTCTTTTATAATAATACCTATATATATTTTGTTGACAGCTGTTTAATTTATATATGGCGTTTCTTTAAATTAATACTCAAAGGATCATTATAGATTATATCATACTCAGCCGCCCGTAAGTTATTCTAGCTCGCGTCGCGCGATGCTGTGTTTATATTATCTTAGACCAATCAGATTTTTAAGTATGTTCGCTTTGATCAAAAGGCTGTTGTAACATATTTGTTTAAATTTGCGTGTTTTAACGGTGTTTTAGTTTGCATCTGTGAGATGTTCGAGTCATAGCCAGCGGTCGCCCCTCAGTGTGTAGTCTGTGTTCTTTACTCTGTAGTGTGTAGTTGGTTGTTTGTGCCGGTCCGCCGGAGTCGCTAGTCGGTTACAGCGCGACCCGTCAAGCGCACCTCTGCACGCTTCGGTATAAAGTGACATAATTGTGACCAGTGCCAGTTTTTTGTCAATTGCCACATTTTTCAGCAGTGCCAGTTTTTTTTATCAGTTCAGTTCTTTTTCCATTAATCGGATTGTTTAAGTTATCTCTGTATGTATGTTATATCAGCTAGAATTCTAATGCGGTTTCCTGTTTTCTGTGAAACATTTAATACTATAGTTATTGAATATATTAAATATTTGTTAGGCATGCTGGAAACAACATTCAACATAATTGTTTACAAATCTCTAAGACAACTCAAAATAACACCAAACATAACAATAGTTGGTATAGCATTCTAGTTTGTCTGCTATGAACCTGGTTTATAATCCTCAATAGTACATTGGATCTCTAAGTATACAAGCATACGACGCCTCTAGGCACTTTCGACTTACATCTCTCGGGAATATTTCCATAATTCTTAAAACATGACTCTTCATACTTTCTCATAGTGTTCATAAATTATTATTCAGATTGTGACAATCGACCGTCCCTCTAAGCTTATATATTATATGCGTTAGTTTCGGTTCATATAAATCGTTTTCATGTATTTCTACGGAAGTGTTATTATCAATCGATTTGTGGTACGTTTTAAATTTATCACTTCCATTTTTCACGCTCATTAGATGTCGTAACGCATTTCTGAGGTGCATCACATATCCAAATAATCTTAACAATTCGAAGTATTCATCGTTTTAGATCATTGACCGTTGCTTTAGCGTTTTTTTTTTGCTATAGAGTCCTTTGTTATACGCTCCGTAAAATTAGTTTTAGCATCTTCGTAAATTTTGTTTATTTGTCAGCGCTGCGGACGTGTAAACAAAAATCAAAAAATCCTTAGAGACTTCAGTAACACAATATATAAACATTATAAAATTAAGAAAAAGTACACTAGAAATGGCAATAGGTAGGAATATTTTTTATATTTATTTGATTTAAAGCTCACGTCTCTGTGATATTTTTTTGTTCGTGTCTTTAGGCGGCGTTTAAAACATTTTTGAATTATTTCTTATATAGTACTTCAGCCGTCACGATCCCGCATCTGTTATTATTAAGCCGCTATAACAATTTCAGAGTACTTACAAAATAATTGCGTTTCCTAAGCACGACTCCCAGGCATTGACCCTTCATTCGCTCATGGAATAATGAAAAAAATGTTGATTGCCGTACGTCTTTCCACAAAAACCTGATTTTTACTTGTCACCAAATTTATCAATAACAAAACATTACAACAAATTTCCTATTGATGTATTAATAATAGCTCTTCATATTAAGATTTTACAAGTAAATAATATGATAATTAAACAAGTTATATATAGCTCATGAGACTCTGAACTGCATTTGAATGATTTGATTAAAAAAATATATACAAAATCGGTTCAGTTTTAACAGGCTAAGTGAAATTGTGTTATTTTCATACTTACATGTGATGAAAAGAAACGTCAATCTTAGTGATTAAAATAGTGATGTTGTTAAATCGCGATGCCGGATTGGCGATACAACGTTCTGTCAACGAGCGAGGCGTATTTGGACGCCGAGGGAGGTCCGCCTCGGGATCCCTTCGCGGCAAGCTACCCTCGTCGAACAGATCGCAGCCGTCCTCCCCATACTTGTCCCTACACCACCATCTTTCTCGGAACAAGAAATAACATTCCATACCAGCAAACACCTTTGCACAGCGAAAACGGCGATCCGTATGGCGATGCATTTTCCGTTGATCGCTCTTCAAACCTCACGGACACCTCAAGCTTTGCTCGATATGAAGACTGTCGGTCGCAGTTGGATAATCCTTTAATAGCGATCAAAGATCCTGACAAAACAGATGGCAGCGTAAGAGTGCAGGTGCAAAAATTGCCGTACAATTCTGGAATCTTTTATGTGTCTATGAAGTCAGAGTCTGACAAAGCCGTGCAAGACAATAACTTGTTTCCTCTAGAAGGATCGGATTCAGATGCTCTGTCCTCTTGTACTTGCGATAGCTTTGAAAGATGCGAATTCGATTGCCGGGACTTTGAACCGTTCTCAGACACTTGTTGTTGTGATCCTTTGAGCGATGGTGTCTGTAGCCGTAGCCCCAAAGATGTCGACTCCCCCGAACACTTTAGTGATCGAGTGGTGGAAGAAGACCGAGTCTCAGCACGAAGCGATATGGATGGTCTAGATTTAGCTTTATTTGAACCAGCGCAGACTGATTCCAATGAATGTGGCGAAGATTCTCTTGACCAAAATTCAGTATCCGTTGCGGCATCCGTATGCGGAATATTACACTCACTTCCATTTATCAATGGTGAGTCTACTTTAATCAATTTAAAGAAATACTTACATTTATATAATTAGCTGTAATATGTCAAATGTTAGCGCATTATGTCTGAAATTCGTATTTAGGTAAATTGTACAGGAAAATATTTAACGGTGCTCTCAGCTCGCCGCCTTGTGGTCACCGATCATCTACAATAGTCATCGTATCTGATACAAACAACGGTGTGTGCGAAATTACTGTCGCATCAATCATATTCAGTCAGACGTTGTCATAGATGCAGTAACGAGCATATTTTAGGTTTTAACAAGTATTATAGAGATATCTCTATATATACAAGGAGAATTCTTCAACTTCGCATGAACGAAACCGCTTTATGTTAGTTATACTAGATCCATGTTTAACTTAATTTTCTTAAGCATGTTCGTGGGTTGATGTATCGAAAAAATGAATGTACATTCAGCTTAAATGTTGTTCAAATACCGTTATCATCTAGTAAGTTTCTAATTACCAACAAAGATAGAGAGCGATTGTTTGCTCACATGCAAATTCGATAGATTTGGTTCAGATAAGTTGGTACAAAACGATGTTCTTGCATGCGTTATGTGTTGTACTGTACATGAGTATACAGTATTATGTATAGATATTATTTATTTAATGTAGAAGCATGAAGAACTTATATTTTGATTTAACTTTAATTGTGTAGTTTCGGACATTATTATCCACCTATTATTATATTATGAGCTATTATTAGTTGTACTTGTCGAAACATTACCATTTAAATTTGCCTTCATTGTGTGTTTTATAACAGGTTTCCCTGGTTTTTTTAGCTTGATATTATGTTACTTAAACATTTTATAAAAGTTGATTGTTAAAAATGGTTGGTATAAACAATTAAAATTTCATATTAAGTCTTTTTGATATTTATTATTTTCTGAATGCCGGACTTTGTGGCTCAATTCAATGTTCTATTTGCATTTATTCCTGCCTTTTGCTTCTCATATCTATTTTTATAAATTTATTTTATTTGTTTACTTTTATAGTATTTTTTTCTAATTTATCACTTTTAATTTAGATGAAAAGTGTCACAGAATTAATATATATCCTTAAGCGTGTACAAAAGTTGTTATCGTTTTCAGACGTGAAGACTAAAATACATAGTTGTATCCTTGCAATATTTTTACTGTAACAATGCTCGTGGTCCCATTGTTAAAAAAACAACTATGAGTGACCGCTGTGACCGCGACGTGGCCAACCGTAAAAACATTTGCGTTTAACGTACCAACCGAGAAAGTTACACGGTCAATGTTAAATATTATATTAACGTTTAAAACTCTTCAACTAGATGACATCATATAAGAATTTATTCTTTGCAACATAACACATATAATATAAAATTGCGATTGTTATCAAAGTTTCGCCAATCACTATCTATAAGGATTGCCTGACAATTTGACAATTGCCCTATTTATCAAAACGATATCTTACCAAGATCTGTATCAAAATTTACGTAAGAAAAATTCATCATACATTATATTATCGTCGTAAGAAAGAGATATGTTGTTAAAATAATATACATTTTAAAGTGTTCGTTCTACTTTGATATGAGATAAAGTATAGTGTACTTTTTGTTTGTAAAAAAAGATGCCAAAGATATTTTTAAGTCTAGAAATGGCGTCCTTCCTGATTCCAGTCAATGAACATTCCATATAACTGTTACACGGCCAAGAATGTTACATGTTTCGTCTCATACTGATTAGATACTGTTAATGATTATCTCGTTTTTCTTTCTTCTTCCTATTTCTTAATGGTATACAATTAAAGAAGTTTGTATATCTTAGTAACATTTTATATACATACTAATGTTACAGGAATCACTTGTTTATTTATAAGCAGTGTTTTCTTTTTCACTTTTTTATAGCTCTACCTCAGTTAACCATTCCAAAACTTTGCTAATTAAATTTAAAATTGTTTTAATCACACCCTGTATTAGGTTATTATTGATTTTGTTTGCAAATCAAGTATGTAATCTCATATTTAACAGTTGTTGGTGTTTTATGTGGTATATTTAGTTTGCTTTGTCATTTCTTTGTTGCTTCGAAAGGTCGGTAAGTTTGAAAGCATTCGCGATTCAGACAATCGGTTACAGCGTCGTAACAAATGATCACAATGGATGTGGAATGTTGTTTTTTACACGCAATCTATTACATTACAGTTACAATAATAGAAAAAGGTACTAGCTGACGTTGAGACGACAAATAACAACATAATAAAACAAACCGAGAGGAATCTCTGCGGCGGTCGCTATTTCGTTTAATGGCGGGCAATTTGTGTGGGAAACAATACGGACATGGAAACTCAATTCGAGTTACGGTAGATAATTATGAGCTGATTTCCTATCAGATTGTTTTTTTTTTAATTAATTCTTCGGATTTTGATCTATTTTATTTTTTGAATTGATAACGAAATGCTACAATGGCTTCCAATGGTTTTTGATCTGTTGATGACAAAAGAGTTTGCATAGGTTCTAATGCTAGCGGCGTTGGCAGAATGTACTTAATGGTATTAAAACAAGATCTACTTACCTCTTCTTTACACTTGTACATAATTTGTACTCTTTTGGAGATAAATCATTGAGCGCTTAGGAAACTTGTATAAATTACTATATATATATATATATATAATCCAGAATGTCTGTTGTCATTGGAAAATAAATTTAATAGCTAGTGGCTTATGGTCCAAATTGGGAAATTTATTAATTTTAGTGGTTATTTAATAATGTTTACTTTCGTAGTCGATGGTACAGTCAATATTAAATAAACTGTGCAAAGATAGAAGGGTAATGTTGAATCAACTCGAGATAAGATTACGTTATGGGGTTTCTGATAAGTTCAAGGTGAGCGCGTAGTTTATAATTATACTCTGTTTTATTTTCAATATATACTCTTCCATATATGTAATAAAATGTATCCTTGTATAACATATTTTAATGGACATTCTTATTTATTATATACTATTAATAACAAGAGTACGAGTACGCTTAGGAAGTAATCTTAATTATCGGCCGAGGGTTCTTATGAGAGATTGAAAGTTTATTTTGATAACACTAGTCCTTACATGTTGTGAACGAAACGGTCATTGGCTCCACCTTTGAATAGAAATCAAATAGGAAGACGTGATCTGTTTAGTGAAATTTTGACACTTTGTAAACACCTATTCAAAAAGATTCATTCATGATTCTTATAACAACGTTATTGTTCTTAGCTGTCGTTTATTGAGTTATTAATAATAAAATAATGCACATATAACACTTAACAGAATTAATGATAGAGTTAAGAAAAAATAATCTCATACCTCTACATAGAGTGATGTCTTTGACAAACTACATCAGTGTTTTTCTGGTTTTATTGGTAAGAACTAGCTAAATGTGAACTTCAATCGAAATCCGGTCATCATTATGGTAGTTGTATTTCAATAACAACGCTATAATGAATTTTCATGATTAAAATTAAGTTTTTCTAATACCAAGCGTGTTGTATTATTTTTTAACTACATAATTCTGAAGTATCGGTTCCTTCTCAGCACAAGTTCAAGAGTTTGGGAGCATGTAGATATAAAATAATAAAAAACACGTAGCGTTTGAAAAAAACTTAATTTCATTAAAATGTGTACGCGAAAATCTTAGATACCATTAAACTTCGTGACCATTTTGAAGGTGTGGTATTAGGTAACTAGAGCTTAGAATATAAAAATAACATATCTTAAGTATTCATTGAGATTATGATTATTTAACGTGACATACCTACGGGGCCCACTTAAAAGAAGGCCGTCGCTGGTAATTACTCTTTGGACCTCGATGCTTGGAGAGAGTTGAACTGGGTGACAATCATAGCGGTGCTGGACTTTGCATGATCTATGACTGACCTATATGTACTAAGTAGAATATGATACTAGCGAGACTCAATAGCTATTTTAGTTAACTTATTGCGATGCAGGATAGTAATTATTTTATATGAGCTTATAAGCTACAGTGGACGCTTTCATTGCTTTAAATAAATATACATACATTCAATGTTCTATCAAATAGAACTATCGAATATTTTAAAATTATTCACATAAATCACACATATATCTACAGGATTGGTTAGGACAAAGGTCATTTGTAATTAGCAAGCACTATTGGAACTTATTTGTATTCGTATAGCGTGTAGCAATGAGAATAGTGTTTGCAAAGAAGGTGACTGGTCATTGGCCTACAAATACATCACATATTTGCTCATCGACACATATGAAGTTCAGTGCATACATTTAAATGACAATGTATGAAAGCTCCACTTTATACTTTTATGGCTGCGTTTGACAGGCGTTTTCATTTTATACAATTTCACTCTTATTATAATTGGATTTCTATCAATATGAGATCATTAAGCTGAAATTTCAATATATTATTATAAGTTTAAGACTAGCTTATAGATAAGCTTGTAGGAAAGAAATTCTCGAGATGTAAGTTATAGCAAAAGCTGAATGTATCAATAATGAAATATTGCTAAATTGTATATTCTAGATATTTTGTTTTTGTTCCATCCATACTTCGCTAACAATTGAGTTTGAGTAGTTTTTATTAGAAAGAATATGTTTATTACATTACACTTAAGTTTTTCTTATAATTCTATGGCCCGTTATTTAATATGGACAAATAATATAATGAACAGGCGATTGGAATTCATTTACTGTTTGTGTTATCACCGTTAGTGGTTTAAGATTCCGAGTCTTCAATAATATGTATGGATACGCGTGAGAAAGTTTCTGGTTTGACAAAATTTATTGAATGTTTGAATTTCTTGTAGCGTTTTTTCAGTTTTCCATAACAGAACATTAATTATTTTTAAATACTTATTGGTTACGTATATTGCGGGCTGGTTGTGTATGAGAATTAGATATACAATTTCTTTCATGCATTTATAACAAGAAATTCAAAACCAGTTAGACGATTATGTGTTAATTTAACGGCTTATTTAAGTATATTCAGGACGGAGAGCACAAAAAAGTTTGCAAAGAAGCAAATAAGGTATGAGTATTCGTAGAAGTAAAATATGGTACCGCAGCGTTTGACACGCGCCTCACACCTGCAGCACTCGCCCGACTGGTTCGACTCCCGGTCCAAGCATGTGACGTCATTGTCATTAGCTTAGCCCATTACTTGAGCGACAGTCATTATCTTGTTTGATCTTTTATATCATAAAAATTGTTTTCTTGACTCTTGTGCCTTTTTCTAACTATAATTTACTTCCTTGTATAAGAAATGTTATTTATAAATATTAAAAGATGAGTGAAATTCTTATGGTTTTATAAGAAAATTACGATTCTTAATGTAATTGCAGATGCGATATATTTTTTTGTGAATTAGTAAAAAATTTTGAAGTGCATATTTAATGTATTTTTAAGTACATATTTATGATAATTCAGTGACTTAAATTAATAAAATGTTTAGAATAAAGAAGTAGAGATATGTATTGTGGAAAAACTTGATTATAAAAATAGCAAAGTATGAATTAATGTCTATTAATAACTTTATAAAAAGAGCATAATACACACAGCAGTTTTTATAGAAAAATAAAATAATTACTAAGCACGAGAAATATCGTACGTCTATAATATTTAAAAAGTTAAAATAACTATATTACTTCGAATTTAATGACAGACGCTTTAAAGTTATACAAATTTTAGATAAAATATTTTAAGTGGAAAAAAAGATTTCACCTTATTTTATAATATAGGTATCACTAAGTGAATATTTTTTTTTAATTTTTAATACCTTTCTATGTCAATTTCATGATTCGATTTCACTTAGAGTTAGAAGATTTATTAGGTAACGTGTTACAAAACCGAAACATGCGAACTTATCACGCTTAAAGAATAAACGGGCTACGATAACTGTCAAAGAACTGTTACGATTTTTATAAATATTACAAGACATTTCGTAATATGTGATGTGTGTACTAACATAACAGAAATTGATAACAGCATGAGACAAAAATTATTGGTACTTCTAGAATATATAACGTATTTTTGGTAAGAATTGTTTATATATTTGGTTCTCTTATAATGAAATTAATTCGGTTTGTTTAGTTTATGTCACTGGCATATCAATATTGATTGTATAGAAAAACAGAGGCCAGAAAATTGTTGAAAGATGAAATTTGTCAGTACATATATTATGTACTAAGTATACTTTATAATTTGCATTATTGATGTATGTATAATATATTTATTCCCAGCTTTTAGAAGTTATGTGTTGACAAGTAATACGCCTACTATTAGTCGGAATCCTCATTTTTCACTCATGAAGTATAACGTGCGGAGATTTATGTATGAAAAACTAGACACGGTCTGTAATGTTGTGCGTCGTCGAAAACTTGTGGTAATTGTGATGTTGTTACATTAATTAATATGATCAAAATTTTTTATTTATTTATTACAGCAAACGAATATTATCATTCGTTTAGTATCAAAAATATCAAAATATTTTTCGATCCATAATAACACTCGGTTGTTTATTTTATCAGCACCTAACATAAATTAATCAGAATATAAAATACTTTTTTATGTATTGCATACTTCGCTGTTTTCGACAATTCAATGTCAATGATTATATTTGCATAATTATAATAAAAGGTCAGAATTTTTAGCCTGTTATATATATTTATTTATATACATTGGAAAATTTTATTATATTAAAA
>DVQP01001821.1:0-14154 GCA_018231745.1 Danaus eresimus
GTTTCATTGTATATAAATTCGATTCGAATGTATGTAATTAAATGTTCCGTAGATCTGTTTCTGATATATAATCGATATTTACGCCAACGCACATTCATTCTTGATGTCTTTACCTGTCTTCCCACACGAATACCAAATATTATCGCGGGATATCATCGAAACTGAAAACACCATTAAATTAGATATATTTCCTAATTTAATTACAGCTCATCTTATCTCTTAATCTCTCTCTATCTCACAATAAAGTTAATTGTGATTTATTATGATTTTATTACATTATTCGGTATATGAGGTATAAAATATTTATCTACAATTTATTAGTAAAGTTTAGATTTTGTGAGGATCCCTAAAAGAAGGAATCTTCATACTTTTACATAATTTTTTTATTGTTAAATAATTTAAACCCAGTTCATTTCATGTTTTATTATGATTAATGAAACAATAATTTACCTCACTTAAAACTCATTTGTTTCTTATAAAAAATCTTACAAGTTTAAATGTTTTCTCAAACTTCTATAATATTAAGGTGGTTACATAAATTGTTTAGTTTAAAAAAGTTGAATTTGTCGTATCAAAATTTATACTGTATAACCTCGTTGTATAAATTTCTTTTAATATATTTTTAGCAAAAAAGGGTTAATGTGAATAAAATCTTTATAATGTAATACAGGAGGATTGACGCCACTTGAAACATTTAATTATGTTTCAATTATTTATCTATTTTAAGTCGGTTAAAAAGTATGCAGGAGTTGATTATAAAATATTCTTTTGGGATGCTTATTATCAATCCGAAGTGATGTTGACTTTATAAAACATTTTAAATTGTAAGCGTGTAATTCATGTGAATAGTGCTCTACATAATTACAACACATTTAACACCACTAATACTTATAACATTAAATCATAGCAGTTGATCTTTGTCATATTTCTTGATAGCTGATACTTATATTTACTTGTTTTTTTTTTCAAACTAATCAGGTTGCTATTTGATTTGGTATAATTTATTTTATACTCATAACTTAATCGCGACAAGGTTATCTTAATCGACATTTCAACAAAGCGGATTTTGAAGTACATGCTAAGGGTATTATTTAGACGAAAATTATTATTTCATATCATCTAAGAATCATTACAATACTAAGAACACTATGACCAATAATCTATTCTCAAATGCCTTAGTATGAAATTATATAATAAAAACCAATTTATACAATAAACATATAAGGAAATACATATTCTTAAATTAAGTTCTACGATCCTCTACAATAATTTGCAAAACCACGTTAAAAACAGTAGTACTACTAACGCCATCTCTGTTAAATTTTCATAACTCACATAAACAAATAAAATTGAAAAGTAAAAATAAAGTTTTGATATAAAGCTTCGTCAATTAATAATACGAGTAGTGAGAAAAATCTATTAAAATACCAATAATCAAAGGTACTGAGAGCTCAAAAAGCATGCACCCCGTAAAGAGTTGTTAATCTTTCAGCAAATATAAAAGTCTTTAAAGTTTTCAAAGCGTGAATCACGTCGAGTGCGTCGATATAAAGACCGCTCCGACCGCAAAGATGACGCTCAAACTAAATTATTAGTTCGCAGCGAACCGTTTACCCGGACCAAGTCGGCGGCTATTCAATTTCCCGAGCCATGCATCTCTGTCGCCGTGTAGCCTTTGACTCCGCTCTGCATATTTTATATAAGCCTTTCATCAAAGGCGTTCTAGTAATTTTTACCGCGCGCGAGCGAGACGCCTAACGAACGGGGTGTCAAACGGCGGTGGGGATAAGACGCCAAAGCTCCCGCAAAGTACACAAGATGCAAAAATGGCGCGGCGTCGAGTGACAACGTGTCAGAGGGGGGCCGCCAGCGCCGCCAGCTAGCATTGAACTCAGTCTGACTCGGACCTTCGTACGGTGTGCACGTGTTAGTAATACATAGAACCTGTGGCTAGTGAGTGATGTGCTGACTCGTGTGGTGTTTACTGTGGTATATTTACACTGGAGAAGGATAATATACTGTGGAGCAACATGCTCACTTCTAGTAATCAGTATTTGAGACCGGATTATCTGTCGCCTTTGCCGACCACGGTACGTTCATATTAATAGGAATATATTATTTGTTCATTCTATTCTTAAAAAATACTTATGTTTCCCCTTTTTTAAAATAATAAAATATTAAATAAAATCTCCCAAGACTGTCGCGAATTCGTTTAAATTATTTATGATCGTTACTTTCAATTAACCGATTCGATTCTTTATTCGAATGGAAAAAATACAGAATTACATAATATTACAAAAAAATATGAATAAAACGTACATTAAGTCATATTAAAGCTTTTCAGAGATGCGATTAATATCCAAGATTCCCGTCATAACAAACTTTTAACAAAAATGAATGAAGCTATACAAACTCTTAATTAATAGTCGCTGGAAGTACTCCAACAACATTAATAAAGAAAAATATGTCAGATATCCGTAAAAACGGCATAAACACGCGATATACCGAGTAAAACATTCAAATTAAAATGAATGATTATAAAGCGAAGAGTTCCTTTGAAATAAATTAATAACGTTACTACCTTTAATAATTTACATTAACAAATATCAGAAATTCATTTGACATGAATGAAGTTTTGTTATTTTTATTATTTATTTTAAAGTTACTATTTTATTTGTCTGGGAAGAGCTAAAATAATTAAAGTTGAAACAAACTATGATCGTTCCGAAACGATTTTCTTAACTTTAAATAGATGCTTTTAGTCGGTTTTAGTAATAAACATAGAATTGCCTCTGCTATAAACTTTATAAAAATTTATAAGTTTTTCATTACAAAGTATATCGGTACTCTATTCTATCGGATCTACTGCACCTTAATCTTTTCCTAAATAATTATTATAATACACTAAAGACTTCCTTTGAAATAAAACCCAATCCTTAAAAAGCAAACGGTTAAAGCAAAATAATGTTGTGACGTTCGTATAAGTAAAACCGTATTCAAACTAAAAAATGGCGTAGTCATATGCAAAGCATAAAACAAATTCATCCCCTAAAATGTTCGGCTCAAACTAACGCCGTTCCGTGATAATAGACGTGACAGCGCGGCAAGTACAGGCGCACCGCAAATTCAGCGGCACAAATTGGCCTTTTCGCTGCGAGATTACATCATGCGGGAGCCGAGTGAAATGTCAAGCGAGGCCGTCGGCTGCCAGACGCGCGGATAATGGCACGTCGACCGCGTGATTGGACCCACCCCCGCCCTCCAGCCCGACAGCCCGCCTCGGGGCACCCTCGCTCCCTTTGTGCCGTCACTCGCAATCCGACGTTTCATTTCATAAACCTCTTTGTTGCAGCTCGACGCGAAAAAGAGCCCGTTGGCACTACTCGCACAGACCTGCAGTGCGATCGGCGCTGACACACCCAACCCCAAGCTGATATCTGCAGCGGAAAAAGCGAGCAAAAAATACGAAGACAAACCGATGCATGTGGATAACAAACCAAGTTTTAAGCCTTATGAGTCGTGCCTGACGAGAGAAAAGACTAGAACGCCCGAAGACAGGTCTGCTTCAGTTAATGCTCATCCTAAAACACCGTCTTCTAAGGGCAGCGCGTCGACGACTCCCGTTCAAGCCCGATGCCATAGCAACCAAAGTTCTTCATCACAGAGAACGTCACCTCCGGCTCATCGTAAAACACCGTCGGAAAAATCGGATGAGAGATCAAGCCCACTACACTCACCCGCTCAAACCAAATCAAGTTCAGAATCTAGCTCATCTGCGAAGTTACCATATCCTCACACTAGTTTAGCGTCCACCGCTGACACCAAAGAACCCTCAAGTTTTAAACCCAGCATACCGGTCAGTTCTTCAGCTTTCCTCGGTGGACTGCCTCCTACCGGATTCCCGTTGCATATGGATTTAATGACGAGTAGCATAATGGCAGCTCAACATCAAGCTTTAAAAAACGGATTGAATCCTTATCTTGCCTATGCCCGAATGAAAGCACCCGGCGGCGATCTAGGTATGTGTAGAGATCCATATTGCACCGGATGCTCTCTAAGTTCGCATTTATTAAAATCTGCAGTATGTCCAGCTGGCTGTGCCCAATGTGATCATGCTAAAACTCCGTTTCCATTACCAGCGAACCATCCAGCAGCGGCGGCATACGCTCACGCACAGCTAGCGGCTCTCGCTGCCGCATCTCAACTACCTTTCGTGTGCAGTTGGATGGCCGGTGACTCTGCATACTGTGGCAAAAGATTTGCAACTTCCGAAGAATTGCTGCAACATTTACGGTCCCACACGGCTAGTGGTGAATCCAGTCCTAGTCTGTCCATGCTAAGCGCCACTCATCCGCTCCTCCAGAGGACGTACCCGACACCGCCCCTATCTCCGCTGACTCCGCGTTTCCATCCATACAGCAAGCCATCCCACCTGGTGTCCTCGCCGCCTCTGCCGTTTCCGCTCCCTCCACATCCATCGCTAGCAGCGTATTTCCCTTCTTATCCCCTCTTCGGACCGCGTCCTCTTCACCCTTGAGGACCGTCGGCGCTCCACGCAAACAAAAAGGGGGGCGCCGACAACTAACGCCCACGCCAAAAGGACATTCGGAACTGGAGAAAGTGTAAATATAAGATAGTGTTCTTCTAGTTTCTAGTCGGCTCATATCAAGAACGGACATGTAAACCCTCCGGGGTGCGACAGCTGTGATCTCTAACTTGTAATATTGGTAATGTTTTAGTGCACCGACTTCGTCTGTGTCCGCTATCGCTTCGTCCGAGCGCGGTTATAATTTTCTAGTTAGACTAACAGAATTTTATGTACCAAATAAATAATGTAATTTAATTAGTTTGTAATTTAAGTTGTTGCAATTATTTAGTGAGGATTGTTAATTGTGTTTCTATTTTTAATAATGTGTGTATCATTTGGCAAAATATTAATCAATACGTATCTTTGGGACTATCGAATGCAATTATACTGTGGTTGGCTATTTGTTTAATTAATTATATGATTTGTATGTCTGTCCATGCGTTAACTTTGACCTCGATGCTTGTTGCCATGGCACAATTGTAATAGATTTCAAAATAAAACTTACATTTAAATAAAAGAAGGCTAAAATACATTGTTTGTACTAGAATCTAAATACCCTAATAGATGCAATAAGTATCTGTTGACGAATGTTTGTTGTTAAAGCGTACATAAAATGAAAATATACGTAAATATTTAATTTCACATTTTTTGTTTTGTTTTTATATCCTCTTCATTACAATGACCCAATTAAAACGTGTAATTTTTATTCAAGAAATAAAATAACGGAATAGATCTATTGTAGAGATCTTCAGTTATATAGATATTATATTATCGGAGAGAAAAAAAATAAATGTAAAATGACACAAGCAATGGCTATAAAGCTGTTCAGTTTTGCAACTTAATAAAAATCTGACAATTATTATAAATGGTGTTGATTTTATAAACTGATAAACATTATACCCGGCTATGTTAAAGATACAAATAGTGTCCGTATTTCTATAAGTACGTATATTAAATTATTACGTTCATAAATTTGCCGCCTCGAGTCAAACCGGACGCTTTCATAATAGACCCCTAAGATAATAATCACAAACCATTTTTCTCTCATGAGTCAACCGTGCAACGAGGATAATTAGGCACCGCGGCTTCTATACAATAAATTATGAGCAATTTATCTGTCCGTCTGTCACCATACATCATGTTACGTTGTACATTCGCTAGCGTTGAAATATTATGACCATTCCACGTTCATACTGTTGACGCCTTTATATTATCTTTCATAGCCGCGTTTAATCACTCCTCTGTGATATATCTTGGTTTTCATTTCGATACTGATTTTTTTTTTATGAAATATGTTTACTTTCTTGCGTACATTTTGTAAATACATTGTAACGGTCGGCCTTACTACTCGTAAAGGCATCGTTTGTTTGTGTTCTTTGAATAGACAAGTGTTGTCATCACGTTTAAACATGTCTTATTGGGACATCAACTTGAAATTGTAATTTGTTTTGCACTTGATGCATTTTATTTAAAGAGCTTAATTTATCCGTTGTTTCAATATTTACTCGGTATAAAGTGGAATATTTTTAAAACCAAGACGAGCAATCTGTGCGTCTCAGAACTCCGATGTAATAATTGTGCTTTCAAAGAATAAATAATAATGTATGTCCTTCCAAGTTCTGAAAACAATTAAATGGATAACAAAACAATGCAGGGAAAACTGGATGTATATAATAGTGATTGTTATTGATTATTTGTATTGTATACAGATTACAATGTAACTGTTTCCAAGATTTGAAGCCGTTAATATCACGAGGAAAACCGAAAAATGACAAGAAAATTATTGTTATTCAAACATTACGTATCGTGCTTGTAAACAATGTAACTTGTACTTAGAGACGTTTCACATTGACATGATTCAATATTGATTTTATCGATTTATCTCATATCAATATTTATCGATATATTATTGTCACATTTCTATTTATGGTTCTTTAATAATAATATTAATATGAAGTAAACAAATGGCCGTGTTATTTACAAATGGATTGTGAAATTTTCTGTTAATAACTTGATAAATAAGTTAAAGGTGGCAGTGACTTCGTTAGCTTCTGAAATCGACTTACACATAATTATTTATTCATAACTTCAACTGTTCTTGTTATTGGTAACTTCAATAACTTAATTTTTCATATATTGCTAATAGCAGTATTATTTTATAACGCTGAAATAATGTTTGAAAGATTTGAACTGAGACTATAAGTTCTATGGAATCCTTATTGTCTTTGAAGATCACTAGATTTTCTAAGCTTTTAGTGTTGCCGTTAATAAAATGAAGACAATGTAGGTATTATTGATGAAACTAAAATAATAAGTGTATCTCAAGAAAAACCAGGAATAGAAGGTATACTGGTATAAAAACAAGTTATTAAATATTAGACACGTAACTTAACACATTGATTAAATAACATTGCCATGCCATAAAATTTATTTCTATTATTTTTCCAAATAGGGATTATTTAGAAAATGTAGTTATTAGTAAACGATAACATCAGAAAGATAATGATCCAAAATTTTTTCATTAGTAAAGAGTAAGTCACCATCAATTTTATTTATTTCTAAATATTAATATACAATGAATCGGTTTTCAATAGTTTTTTTTTTGATCGGATGAAAAATAATAACTAAAATTAGTAATTAGTTCCCTTATATTTGAAATTAAATTAGAAATAACTTGAAAAGAAATAAGAGCGTATGAACCGAATTGAAAAAAAATGTTTGAACATGGAAAAAAATTTTAATAAACTAGTTGAGTACTCGAGATTAGTCTAAAATCATATGAAGTTTAAAAAACAGTGTTCTTACAACAAACATAGAATTATCTGATTTAGACGAAGAGCATTTCATAAAAAGACCTTAAAAAGAATAAAACGAGTCACAGTGGCTGACACTAATGTGTTTTGAACAGCGGCGACTTCAAAGAGCTTACGTTAATCACTCTTCCAGTCGACTGTACGATGCTTATCTGCCTATTGCATCAAATTATATTGACATTGACTTAGACGGCTATATATTATTACAACGTTTTAAAAAATAACCACTCACAAATTGTATATTACATGACGGAATATCAACAAATAGGTACAATATTAATCAAGTTTTGGTGACATGTAGCGAGCTATACGAGATATATCTATAACAGCTTCTTACTTAGAACTCTCAAAGGGACTGCGAGGTAACATTCGCGAATGTGTTTATTATTAAACTGGTTGAGAATCTTGAAACATAAATAAAATTCCATCTGTCAGTTAAAAATATACTTTAATAAAACATCAGCCAGGAGCGAACACAATTAAAACCATAATCCATTAAAACATACAAAGAATGAAAACTTTCTTTTAAAAGGGTGATTACAGTCACAATACGACACCAAGACGTCGTATAAACAAGGCCGGGAAGTTTTTCTCGCCCCTGCACTGTTACCGCGGCAGATCAAAGAGGCGGCATCTTTGAAGACTCGTTACAAGCGCGGGAGCCGAGACAACTATTTTTACTAGCGAGGCTCCGACTTTGCCTATCGTCGTATTTAAAGCACTAAACTGACTTTATACTGAAGAAATATCTTCATGTTCTTCTACACCAACATTTATTTACCTAAAATAAAGCATGTAAATATCTAAATTTCATATAATAATAATTTTAAAATGTATTTATTCAACTTAAACTACGCCGTACATGTACCATCAGAGTACAAAGTAATGTTCTTTTAAGACATTCTTGTTATTAAGAGGTCTGACACAGAAGCAATACAAAAACACTTTAACGTTAAAAGTCCTTCAATTTAAATAGATTTCAAAGAAAATCACTGTTGTTGTATAAACATTTCACGATCTAATGCATTAAATGAAGACTGCCTTTAATGTTGACTGACAGACTGACAAACACACATCACACCGTTATGACGAGATATATCCGTCTTAAAAGTTTTATTAATTAAAAGTACTTTGAAATACAAAGGCTTTGAGTGTTTTTTTTTAATATATGTATATTATTATTGAACTTGCAATACATGTTCATATGTTCGAATCACTTCATCTTGATTCAGATCAAATTACATTAAACATAACGATCACAGTCGGTTAACTGACGTTACTTAAAATTCAAAGTGGCAATGCCCAAAGATGGCGCACCACTTATTTTTGTGTACTGGGAACAAATTAAAAAAGTGAAATACCCAAGAACTTACAACCTGATAAACATTTATTACTTAGTGTCAAGAAAAAATTCCTTTTTAACACTTACGGTTAGAATCTTTTTGCTTAAATTTTTAATAGAAGTGTAAGTTTAAATACGAATAGCACTTTTTCTAAGTCTGTGGAAATAATTAAAATCAAACGTTAACGCCTCGATTCCGCCATTAAGCGTTATTTTAAGAATAAACTGAAAAAAAAAACAAAATAACCCACCACAGGGTGACGCACAAAGGAAGTCGGAAGCACATAAACCTGTCTGTTTACGAGGCACCTGATAAGAAACATCCTTTATATATCCCGTTGGAGTCAGCTCTGAAGGGAACAAACTGTAAGGATTAGGTTGTCCATAATCAAGGAAAACTTAAAATACCCTCCGATTCAACACATCGCTCAATTACAACGCATCAAGTATATGAATATTTAAAAACAACACGTCAAAGAGGTTTATCTAAAACGAATATATTATCTGAGAGGTCGTTAGTTCGTGAGTTTTAGTGTTAATAAGCCAGGCCCCTAATTGCTCTCATAAACTTTGTATGTAATACAAACAGATTGTCTATTTATGTGCCACAGAGTTTGTGTTTATTAGAAGTGATGACTGTATATAATTTAAAAATACATAAGGATTTTCTAATACTATGTGATTAAAATTAAATAACTAACTACAAGTGGTTATAATTTTCCATGGGCATCTAATAGAAAGAAAATGACACTTAATGGTCTTCATTATGCAGGAAAAGGCTGTACCTTCACTTTACAGATTAATCTATTTTGTTGTTCTCTAAGAACAATTCAGAAAAAAAAATTCATTTATGAATGAGAGTTAGGTAAAGATTATCTCAGTTATAGATTCGAAAAGAGAGTAATACATATGAAGAAACTATTATCCAAAGAGTTCCACAGAATTATAATATGACAGTAATTTAAATAATTCAGGTTTAAATATCTATTAGTAATTTCCAATCCCCAAAATTTCTGGGTAGTTTGTGTATTCGGGATTATTGCTATTGGGATTTGTACGCCGCTGTACAGATTGAATGGAATATATCTCTTGTTGAGGCTCTGCCGAAGATGAAAAGTAAACTCCATGTACGATCAAATAAACTTAGTGTTAGCCAGTGTTTCCGTGTGGAAAGGCTGTGAATATGATGTTCAGAGGTCTCTCTCAGTTACTTCTACGTCATAAAAAATCTAATAAAGATATTATCTGCTACTAAAATATTCCAAAGAAATAATAATATGGGAAAGGGCTTTGGAATTATTTAAAAAGATCGGTTTTTAGTTAAAGGCTGCAAACTCGTATGAGACACGATAATGCCAGCCTTAGTATGTAAACGTTTAAAAGCATGAACGCTCACGTTTTTCTAGCAAGTATTTCTAGAACATGATTATACTGACGCCTTATTTGTTAAATGTTATGCATCGAGAATATAAATTGTGTTCATTTATGGATGATTTAATGAACATTTATTCATTAGCTTTTACAAAATTTAATCATATAACACTTTTTACATCGCTAGGGGCTTGTTTATATGCAATGGACTAACGATAATGAATTTTTAAATTATTGCAAGAGCGAGGAAGGGTAAAACTTCGTTGAAGACCATATATATAGTACATTGGTGAGAAAAAGATAATTTGATGTTATATATAATTTACAGGCATGTCTATACATTTATAAATCTGTGGTATAGGAGGTGGGATGTTGACGAAATATGCTCTCTTTTTAACGATAATCATAAACACATGTGTTCACGTGTTGCTTTTAATATATGAATCTATTTGAGTTTTAATTTTTATTTTTGGTGACCTTTTTGTGGTATAAAATCAATAGCAGTACCTATTTTTATATATTTTTGTATATGTTACAAAAAAATACACGGGAACCAACACAACTTAAAAATAATATTGGTGCGTACATTAAACATAACTTTGAGGTAGTCTCTTGCTTTCTCATTTATTGTTAATGTTTTATATATTAAATAATATCAACTTTTCGGGAATAATTTTCATATATAACAATTCATCTCTGTTACCGATCTTGACGGACAGAAGGACGGCTCGTACACGTTCATAACATACGAGCCGGATCAACGTTTTAATGTGTTTAATGGACTCTTGATAAAGGAAATGTTTGAATTCTTATAAATATAGCTTCGCATATGTGTTGAAACAGATGGGATCTGTTAGGCTGAAGTTTACTAATTACAGTCTAAAATCAACTGACATTAAATAATATATACATCTATATATATTTGATCATTTGTATTCTCTTAATATAATAAAACACGGAACTGTAATCAAGACATTAAACCATTAATATCAAATTAATTTCATAACGCCTTATTACAGTAGACACATATTTTGAACTACCCTCCGTGTATCAAAACCGTTTTGGAGTAATAATTATAAATTTCCTAAACATACTTCACACAGGGCAACATCCACAACATGAAAACAAAATAATTCACGTGAATATCTGTTAAAAATCACCTCTTTAAAGTATTTATCGGCATACGTAGTTCAATAAGTATAGTGTGTGCTAACATACTGTCCGTTAATAGTGTAAACACCATACAAACGATTCCATCACATAAAGCTGCTAGTTTACGAGCTGCTGTTGGTAATATAACAAAGTTTTCATTCTCTCTACTTGTACATAAATCTCATCCGAAATCGTTTGATACCGAAACGTTTAAGTCTATTTTCTGTCTGTACAAATTTTTGGATGGCCAAAGATCATTTTGTTCCAGAAGTTTCATGGTCGCTTTATGTAATTTATATCTACCCCCTTAAACTATCAGAGACTGTTGTTGAAAACGTATCTGTAATACTGTTAAATATAAGTTTTAAACTGTTTGTTGTAATGTTCATAAAAAAATCAATATGTTTAAGTAAAAAAATATGAAAATCATGCAAAATTATAGTAACCAGCACAGGGAATGTCTGTACGTATTGTTCCGTCTTTGTCCCAAACATCTCAAGTAGCTGAACCGTCACGATAAATCGTATCGTTATCTCGATGGTCGTAAAGCACGAGTGGTAGCTATCGACACGATCCAGCGATATTTACGCGCTACTCCCGCGATTACTATCACACTGCTGGCTTTATGAAGGGACACGCTCGTATACTTTTGGGTGTGAAATTGAAAAAGGAACTCGGAGTTATGTGCTTATACTGACATCGGGTTTTAATTTAACTTTTTGTTCGATAAAATATGTATCGGTTAAACACACGTAGTGTCTATATAACAAATGGATAATGTTTTCTAAGACATATACACATATATTTTTTATAAAAAAAAAAATTGCTGTCTAAATGTTTTCACCCAAGTATGCCAACAGCTATCGCCTTTCATAAATGTTTAAAAATTTTAGTTTTTTTTTTTTCTATAAGATGACATCGATACGATTCAATGCCAGGAAGACCATCGATATTCTGCTCCCATCACTAGTGGTAGCTAAAATCGACGGATACAATAACATACATTATCACAATCAAACAAAGAATAATTTGCTCTAACAAAGTAGTACTAGCGATGTAGGATAAGATTTGATAGGTGTTAACTGTTTGGAATGCCACAATAAAACGGGTTAGGCGTGTAAATAATTACACAGTAATTATATCCATGTGCGGAGAGATGCTGTAGCAGACGACGTGCTTTATAATACTATTGGATTTAATCTACAATATAAATTGTGTGTATACTGTGGAATTATGTTAAAAGAAAATAAAAACAAACTGTATACAAAGTGGAATCAATTAAATTTCGAAGATGCGGACCTAATTGATATCACAACAAAAAACGTAGCACTAAAACTTGGAACGTAAAACAATTCATAACAATAAAAACTTCAATGCCAAGCAACAAACGGAGCAATGAAGCGGATATTAAATAGAACACCATCTATAAGTGCAATTAGGTATACTCGATTTTACGAGCAAAACATTGGCTACCGGACATAACTGTACCGCGATCGACAAACTGAAGGAAGAAGCGATTATCATCCTTATCAGTATAGAAATAAGAGAAAACAACAAAAAATACAACAGCAAACTATCCAAGTCTTCCTGTGTGACGCTATTAAAGAAAGAATGTCGTCGCCGAACAAATTGCTACACAACAATCGAGCTTAACTACATGACATAAAGTTTATACACGAGAATGTGATGTGAATCAATAAATTAGTCAGTTCGCTAAGGAGGAGTTGACACGGTCCTATAAAACACTGGATATGAGCACATAAAAATTCTCAAAGCGCTGTCAAAGTCCCCTCTATCGCCATAACATTTGTCAACTGTCAAGTGTCAAGTGTGGCGCGGCGTGGTAGTGGCGTGTTGTAGATACAATTTCCATGATAATTATAAGGTGTGGACTACAGATGGTGTTACTCACCATATTTGATGTTATGTGAAAAACCTAATTATCATTTAAAATTTTAGTATTGGCATCTCGTATTACGCTTAATGAGCAATCGTAAACTTTTATACGTTCTACCGAAGCTACTTAAAATATTATGCACTTTAGCTTTTTGTGGTAAAATACGAACGTTTAATAATATTACGCAATGGTTGGAAAAATAATAAAAGAATATTATTGTTTTGTTTTATATTTAAGTCTTTTATACAATTTAGAAAACGGTTTAGCTGAGGACAAAAATATATAATCTTGGCGTAACAGAATAGCGAACATTAATACGCCATAACTGATTACATCGACAATAAACACCGATACAATCTGATGATGGAGAGAGCCACAGTCGGCCACAGTGAGCCACAGTCAGCCACCGCCGGCCACAGTCGACCACAGCCGGCAGCTCGTAAAGAAGAATCCCTCATATAAATCTCAAAGATTAGATCGACTCATGACCGGAGCTCTTTGGTTATGAAATAAAGTAGCGTTCACGGACAAAATATTTTTAGTTTCAACAGCATTTTTAATTTTATTTCGTATTGTGTTTCAATTTATTAAGGTCTGGAAAGTAATGTTCGCTTTATTGGCATGGACTTATCTGATGGGCAAGAAATTCAAAGAGTTATTTAATGTATCCGACGAAGAGAACAATTAACAATACACCGACACAAAGCAAAGCTAACGAACAAAACATGTTATAACGGATATTTAAATAGATTACTGGAGAACATTTAACACCGCCCCCGCATTCTCTATAATGTAGACTTTCCACGTGAAATGAACAAGTTCTATCCTAATTGGTATTGGCTATGAAACGCCAAGACATATCAATTAAAATAGCGGCGGCGATCGCACGCTACAGACATGCCGGGAACTTGGTAGTGTCGGGGGGAAGGGATTGAGGAAATTTGGATATGCCAAGGAATTCTTATTTGAAAAAACAACTGAAGTAAATTAA
>DVQP01001822.1:0-14148 GCA_018231745.1 Danaus eresimus
TAACGATTAAGTCCTATTAACAATGCTATGAAATCGGTTCAAACAAATAATGACTGTCAGAAAAATCTCAGAAACATTTCGCAATTCATTGATGCTATTGTGTACGTATAATGTAGCAGCAGAAAGCGCGGTGTAACAAAAAGGTTCACTTAATTGCATGGGGAAGATCACTGAAGGCGAGGAATCTTTGTTCTCTAGGGTTTTATACCCGATCGTCGACTCATCAATTTCCTTGGATTGACGTTACAACGATTGAGATTTAGCCCCGTCCAAGTAATTCCGAGTGACGTCCGCCCTTGTTACATCTCAACACGATTTCTCAAAAGAAAAAACGAGCTCACAAACAATACCACCTAACTACATACATCTATTCAGTTCCTTCATACATTTCCAGTACAGTTCAAATAAAATCCGTCCAGCAATTAGGCAACTAATTTATATTACATCATGACGCTAATAATCTCGCTCTTAATGTAGGTACTGTATTCATTTACAGAGAATGGGAACGAAATTGTAGCGTAACCATATACGTACGGTATAGAGGTTTAATTGGGGATCATTAATAAATTTAACAACCTGTATAGGTGTGTAAATCCTCGTGCAATTAGGCGGATAGAAACGGAATACAGCATTGTGGAGGGGCTTTCAGTGAAATCCAAGCACCCCCTGCCTCCCCTACTATTGTGTCCTTTTAACATCGTTAATCTTATGCGGCAAACAGGGCGCTCTCAGAGCAACTTTATAGTCGTTGAGAGCTCCAGTGTACTTTAACTTGATCTTTAAACTTTAATAAAATATTATATTTTGTATTTTCACTACGAAGTACTGGAGTCATGATATTTAAAAACATTCTCTTTTTTTTAATTTCATGTCTGGTTCTGTCTACGTAATGTTTTGGATAAGGACGACAAACATAGAAATAAGTAATGATTTGATACAAAGAAAAAGATAAAAAACCTTACCTAAGTTGCATGTTTTTCTGTCGTAGAAAACGGAGCAAGTTCGTTCGAACTTGTTTTTCCCAGAGGTCCTGAAACATTCGGCCCCAAATGTTACATTTCAATATGCTGACTCCAAACATAACTCCAACTTCATCCATATTTTATGAAAGCAATATGTCTCCGCGATCAAATATTTTTACATATATCGCAAGTATGAATTGAAAATTTATTGAGCATATTAAAAAACACATTCTTCAGCGGTGCCACGGTAACTTTTTATTGAAACCTAGATGCATGTGTTATAAAATACGCTTAAAGTTCTCATGACAAATACGAAAATAATGGAAAATATAACTGAAATTTGATGAATTGTTGCCGAAAGAAACATTTCTCTAGAGCTTTCTAATATAAGATCACTCTCGGGGATAAAACTTCATTAATTCCAACAATAATTAAATTTTACGTTTTAACTCGAGGAATAATTAATTTTGCTCTAAAATGACTTGAAATAAACAAGGTCGAATTTAAATTCATTGCTTTTTATAGATGAATAATCGTGATGAAATTATAAAATATAAATGAAAATCTTTTATGAAGACATCAATAGTTGCGATCGTCTTAAATAAAATACGTAAATTAAGTTCCATGGTTGGCGTTTCACATAAAACGTGAGGAAATATTAACCCAGAAACTCGCTACACATAATCCCTACAATGGAATATGTGAGCACATCGCTTAGAAACACATAACATACGCACGTAGACACACGAAGCATAGAAAGTATGGAGTTACATTAAAGTTACGCACATTAAACAACAACTCTTCTCATAATATTCTGACTAATGTGTTAGTTTATGCTCGGAGTAATTAAAATGTTACAATTCGTCCAAGCGTTAAATAAAAAGAATTGTTGTACCTAATAATTTCACAAATGTTATCTTATTTAAATATAACACGTTTATTAAAGAGCTTATAAATATATATTTCATCTTTAATTTAAACAAAACTATTCTTAATCAATGATTTCATTTCAATTGACCTTTTTAAATAACACTATCTTATAGAGTAGAAGACTAGTGAGATTAAGTGTAAGATCCACAAAGTAAATTGCCTTTAATTCAAAACTAATATTGACTCTTTAGTCAGTCGTTTATTGTCATTACCACATGATCCAACTCGTCTCTTCAATAATTAACAATATAAAAAGGCTGGAATTATTAAAAAAAAATCTGCTGCATATCATAATATAAATAGCCGTCATTGTAATGAAAACCAGTGTAGGTAATTACTAATCATAACATAATATAATGTAATTTAAAGCTGTAATAACTATTATTATTATAGCTTATTTTATCTTTATAGCTATAGTAAATTCATGTTGCACATTCTGTACTATGGACGGTGTATAAATCATTGTGGTTGGCTGGCATCGTGCCAGATTATCGGATACCGCCTTGGGCTTTAACTGTCCGTTACACGATCATAATTTCAACTAAAAATTGCTCCAACCATTTAAATTCTAAAGCCAATATGGTTGCAGTTACTAGTATAAATTGCTGACTATAAAACAAAAGTTATACCAAATAAGTGGAGAAGATTTATAAAAAAAAAGAGTAAAATTGTTTTGAAGAATCAAAATATTTATAACAACCTAATTCCTTGCGTTTCGAATAATATTATTATCGAAGCGTTTAATAATAACAAACAAACTAACATAAAGGACAAAACTCAACAATACATGATATGTAAATAACACGACTACGTTGTGGCTGTTTTGAAACAAACAACTGTAAATTCAGGAAGTCGACCGCTGAGATAACTGCTCAACTGTAATTTAGTATCGACTGCAGTCTGCACACTGCATTGATGGGTACATTAGTGTAACTTTTTAAGGGTTGTTGACTCAATTTAACTAAATTGAATTTGTTAAAAGAAGCTTTTAGAAACATATTCGTGCTTTAAATGTACTTAGTGTTAGAGATAAATATTAATAAGACTATAAAGGAAGCATCTTATTACATATTACATTATTTACAAAACTTTTTAAGTAATATATAATATCTTTTTTATTAAAAGTCATTTAAAATGAGATGATATTAAACGAACCCGCTTATCTAGCCGCTTGTAACACGACGGCAATTTTGTATAAGTCTCGCCAGAATGCTGTTAGCTTAAATTGCATTTGCATATCGCATTTATCCATTGTAAGATAACGGAGTAGAAAAAAATAGTACTTTAGCTTATTGTTAGTAGTTGGCTAGATAACCTTAGCTCTGTTAAGTGCACACGAAAGTAATTTAGAATGAAAATAATAAAACTTCTCTTTGTTGCAATGGAAATATTTTTGTAAACTTTGAATATCATTTAAGTTCTTAGTTAGTGAAATGGTAATTTTTACTTTTATTCAAAATTACATGGATAACTTTTAAAACGTTCCACTGATAATGGCTTAAAAGTTCTTTATGTTGTATTACAGGTCGAACAATTTAAATATTTATTTCAGTACACCTACAGTCTACACAATAGAGATTCGACGAATGTTTCCAAATAATATAAAAAAAATAATTTATTTAAAAATTTTATCGACTGAAATAAAATATATTTACACTATATATTCCTGAATACGTTTAACATCAAGCATATAACGTTTAAATAAAAAAATGATTTTCTTTTATTTAATTTGTAAAGTTGAAATTTCAAGTTAATGCAAGTTAAAGCTATCAGCGTTATAAATTTTATTGGTTGACTGTTTAAACTTAAATAATACTTCAGTAAAAATAAATTATGATATTATCTCAGCATTAAATTACTTTGTTAATGCTCCAGTGAAATTGGTGAAAACTCGTAAATTGATACGATGTCCGTTCATTTAAATTTACTGTTTGAGATAATTTTAATCATAGAGCTTCGTAGGCTATAAATTTATACCTTATAACCATAACAATTGCATATTATCATTTATAGTAATTCAACGATCCATTCCCGTTAATTACAGTTTATATATAACGATAAATACTGTGTACGGAATAAGTTTTTTCAATAAGCATCATCGTAAAAATTTATAATTTAAGCAAAATATGTCATCAGTAATATAAAGACTTCATTACATATTAAATACAGCGGCTAAAGATATTGTAAAGATACAAATTAAAACAAAAAAACATTGAAAGTTGTGAGTTCATAAGGCAAACAAAATGTTATAATAAGATGGCGTCTGCGGGCGGGGCGAACAGGGGTCGTTCGCGCCCGCAGCGACATCTATAATTCCAAGTGCTATCATAAATTAGCATACGTATTAGATTACACGAACCGAAACAAATTATATACTCGAGTTTATCTAGTACTAGAAGGGATCTCGTTAAGTCCGGTTAACTGCGAATTACTTTGAGCAATATACTTTGATGGAAATCTTCAAATATAATACTTCAAAACTTATTTTACTCATTTTGTTTTATTTGGAGGGTACTTCTAACTTTAAAATATAAAGCTATCTTCCAGCTAACTACCATAGCAGATAAGACAAAGGAACTAATTTACTCGAAAGTTCCTTGTGTAAGTCTTAGTACTTAGCGATATGTTTTCATTATTTTATTCATCCATACGAATAAGGAAACATTTTCTTCTGTACATAATTAAGGAAGGAATGTAAATTTGATTAATATGTGTTAGTAAAGGAGCAATATAATCACGCTAATTGGTCTATTTCATGCACTTCAAAGAATAATAAATTAGAATAGATTTGTATTCAGATTCAGGACAAGATGTGTTCGCAATTTGCAATTTAAATAGAATTAACTCGGATGGCGACATCATTGGCATCATTAGCGAGGAATGCGAGAGACGAGAAACGAGAAACGAATCGTTTGTTTTTACGATTACGAACAAGATTCTCATCCTTTGGATAATTTTTAAAAATTTAAACGATTTATTATAAAAAGCTTTTTAATATTTTTTATATTATCCGTTAAGAGTTTATGAGGAATGAAAATAGACGATTATGGCTATATTCTTGTATATAAATATTGATCTTTTTTGCATTAGATTTCTAAAAGACTTTAAAAAAATTAACTACGTCCATTTAGATATTATGGCAAAACTAATTTTAGCAAAAATCTTTAATATAAAAATTCGTGGTAACCTCACGTAGATGGGAATTTTTAAATACCAACTAAAACTATTTAAACTTAAGAATGTCAGCGGAAGAATATGATATCAGTGGTAAAAATCATAAAAGTTAACTTTGTTAGAGTCATATCTAAAGTATGATTCAAGTTCCGTTTATAAAATATTAAACTTTATCTTTTGTCCCCGACCTAAGATTCAAAGTTGGTCATAAAAGTTTCACGAGTGCTTCGTCTATCTCATTATTAATTCATTTTTATAGGAACATTTCTAATTCCGCCCCTTATTTTATGTGTGATATAAAATCTTAGTGCACAACGATAGTAAAGACGGATTAGTGCGGAAGTTAATTCGGATACACCATCTGTGCTGGTTTAGTGTTCCGTAAAGTTTATGTGCTATTGATGCCTCCAAAGTCTTGTGCCGCCAGCGCGTCACTATCAAATAAATTCGTTCTAAAGTCACGAACCGGGTTTCTAATCAAAGTATCGATAATCGAATGATATTTTATAGAGAACATACGTTTAGTTTAAAAAAAAAAGTTATCAAATGGATCTGAAATCTTCATTATCTATCAACTATCACTGTCATATTAACTATAATATCTCATTATCCCATACTTTGAACGCCATTATGCCATATATGTACGTTTGAAATACTAACATACTTAAGTTACTCTATATTTATAATTTATTGACGTAGAAGCGGCAAATATATTTGGCTCGCATTTTTTTTAAAGATTACATTACATACATTGCTCTTAAATAGAATAGGAATACCTACATCTTGTCTTTTCTAATTAGGATTCAATTAAATGACGATGAGAAAAATTACTATGCCAACCAAGAAATAATTATTTTCCCTAAAAAACAGAATATTAATAGATTATATTGAACCACTCACACGTTATTCTAAGTATCAATAAATCAAATATTTACTCCGTCAAGTTAAATCCTTTCATCCCAGAAAAAAGTTTGTCGATAAAGAATGCTAAAATAAATAGCGATGTCTGCAGTACTAAAAAGTTTATGTGCGGAAATCTTTAAGAAGTTCACGGAATTGATTCAATTTCCAATAACGAAACTCCGATTTATAGCTGACGGAATAACTGAAGTTGGCCAAGAACTTAAAACTTGAAGAATTTTATTTTTAAAGAAAATTCCGAAGAAGAAGCTGAATCAAAATTAGCAACATTTGTTATCGCTGCTTACTTTACAGTTGAACAATATGAAATAAGATTTTGATAAATACCTTTCGAGCCACGGGCTTGTTTATAAAGCATATTTATATTTTAACTGAAAACAAAGCCTTCCAGTAAATCTTATTTACGTCAGTAAACAAGGGAATCCTCGGAGCCTCATAACCGGTCGTGGACCAAATTGCTTTAGCCATATCAGCCGCCTCCAGGGACTCGAGTGTTTGTTGTAATAGAACTCTTATTATTTGAATTTAAATCGTTTATCCTCATATTATTTTATTCTACTACACTTTATATTAGTTTTGCAAATAACAATCATTTATTATCTATCATAAATATTATACCAGTCCCTATATTTTTAAGCTTTTAGAAAAATCAGACTGAATTCTTATGAATTATGTTCAATATAATTATATGCCATAACTATCACGTAAATTTTAATAATAGCGGCATTATAATGATCCCGTTAGCCCCGACGTCGCGGTTAGCTGAGGCATGGAATATTAATGAAAAAGACTATTTTTAAGCATTCGAATATTAACTATTTTTAAGCATTCGAATATTATGTCCTAAATTGTACTATTTTTTCCTACGTTCTCCGCCCTATAATAAATAAAGGTGTGTTGTTCGAAAACTTTCAACTAGCCTTAGTTATCGGGCTATTCAGAAAGCCTGTAAAATTATGCAATATGATCAATTGATTCTTGATTGATAATTATAACTTAATAAAGAAGCGCAATAATGTGAAAGACAACAGATTTTCTAAAGATTCCTACAACAGCTAAAAGTGATTGTGGCATTTGATTTGAAATTTTTTAGAACATGCGGTTTTTTCTATATATCACCCAAAAAAACTATTAGGATTTGACTGAAAGATATATTTGTATTGGAATAGAATTTAAAATAATTAAATTGTAACATTATAACTGCAATGCTTTTTTATAAAAAAAATGCGTACGAAGTAACGAAACGTAACGTGCGTACGAAAAAACGAAGAAGTTTAAAAGTGATAAAGTATTTAAAGAAAAAAATATATTAGAAGACAAGAAATAAATTTCATTTCTTTATAGCAACTACAAAAGAATATTCTATTAATATGCTATGTGAGGGTAGATGCTTAAATTTTTTTTTTCTTGAATCTACCTATGTTCAAAACTATACCTTTTTGACAATCAATATACAACATCCGTCCTTTTAATAAATTTCCATAAGATGGGGTTTATAATCATGATATGATTTTGCATTTTTCATCTAAATACCGACGGGATTTTTTTTATTTAAACAAATTTAATGAAAAATATTTTTGGATATAAATATTTTATAAAGTTGGAAATATTTATATGTGCGATACAGAGAACGCTTAAAAATTTATTACTATATATAGAGTAGTTTTAACAAGTCCGGACGTCTGTAATACAACCAATATTTGCTGTTACAATTGTCTCCTTGTTCATATAGATAATCCATTAAGCAACTAATATTGAACAAGCTCTATCGTTACGTACTGACATATAATATGTACCTCCATGTCCAAATTTAGATACTTACTCTACAGGTAGGGTGCCTAATATGTCAATCAAAATATAAGGAGTTTATGCTGGTGTTTTACTTTTCCAGATCATATTTTCTTTATGAATATTATCATCTTTATTCTTTTATGTATAAATATAAAAACAAAGTCTAATAGAGATGTAGGAAATGAATGAGACAATGTTTCATCTCTTTATGTTTGTTTTACCATATCTCTTCATACAATAATTAATTAAGAGACTTTGAACAATTGTTTCATTAATAATAAACTGACAAAAAATTAGTTCTCTAGTTTTGATACCATTTAAGTTGTACTTGCGTAAAAATTCTTCTTAAACTTTAAATTATATTGTACAATTAAATAACAAAGCCAAAAGTTGTAACTATTTATCGATTATGACTTCTATTCCTGTAAATAATGTAATATTTAATTAAAAGAAACGATTACAACCAACAATCACAGTTTATCGTCAGAAATTTTAAGTCGGCAAAATTTACGATTATGTAAGATACTGAGTTATTTTGTTCAGTGTTACAAATATATTAATTGCAGTATGAGATTATTTTTTAAGGCAAACGCCATATATTTTTTTTAATTTAAGAAAATTTCTGCAAAAATATAGAATTAAGCTAGCAAATGTTTGAAAAAAACAACGACAGAACAAATTCATATTCGTTACATCAATCAAGGAAGTAGATTTGAGTGATGAATCCCGTTCATAAAATTTCCTCTTTATTATTTATTAAATTGTAAATCCTCAAGATAACTTGCTTACTATTAATTACTTAATTTACTTGTATTAAAACAAAAATAAAGTTCTAAAAAACAAATAAAACCAACGTGCCTTTGAAAACAAAAAAAAATGGTTTAAAAAAACGTTTTTGAAAACATAAAAAACATGACTACTTTTATACGTTACCTTCTATCCGGATTGTTACGCTGCTCGACTCCTTCAAGCAGCAACTGAAAGATAAACAAATGTATACATTTTAAAACATCAAGTTAATGTCTAAGATGAAAGAAATAAAACAACCAGAAAGAGAGTCAAAACAAAATTGAAACAACAAGTCAACAACACTTGTGCGCGTCACTCGGTAATAGGTGAGGGTACCAAATTACATTAGGGGCCATTTCACGAGATCAAATTATACGGAAACTTCGTCCCGTGGGATCGTTCGCTGATATATTTAATAAACTATCGTATACACACCTTTTAGGAATATCTTCATGATGCTTTTTGTATATTATAATTAAAAAATGAATATTCTGAAGTCAATTCGCTTGAAGTGTCGTTATCGCCAGAAGCCCAGTCGCGTCTAACTTTGCGGCGAGCCGCGCCCCTACACGCTACTTGTACTGAATCTCTACCCCTATACCGAGCTTTAGGAGGCGGAAATACTACAAAACATACCGTCTTAAAGCTAAACACAAATGAACGTCAATTTTGATCCTTGCAACATCGAAATAAAGTTAGGTTTTGGATGTACACGTTTGTATATATGACCTTTTCATGTCTACCGAGTGCATTTGAGTACCCGGGGATGCTGCGCAAAATAGGAGCACGAAATATAAACGAGACTGCTAGGCGCTGGCGGGTGGGGCGGGGTGTGAACAGACAGGGGATATCTGAATAGACTTCGCCAGCTCTTTCCCGCTACTGGGGTGAGGAAAACCTCCGCTCCGCTGCTAGTTTAACACAGACTACAGAACAAATCGTCAATGTACTGCACAATAAATGTGCAGTTTTCATCAAAGCTTTTATCAGGGCCCGTTTGTTTCTACTCAGAAAAACAAAGGGAGGAAGATAATTGAATTTGTACTCATTACATTATCTGAGAAGCAAGATGTTTTACGAGAAATGTATACAAATTTCTTTTATACAACAAAATTGATATGCCAATATTATTTTATTACATTCATCTATTTCTATAACCACTGATAAATACATATCTTCCTCATAAGCAGAGTTCTGCGATAATGAAATTGAATGTATTTGATATTGCCCGTGAATAACACACTAAGGATATAATGTACGGACAAGTCAGTTATAACAACACATTGTTGGAATTACTGAGCGGTCACGCGTCTTAACCGATGATAAATCCCTGTGTTGTCTCAAAGCGACCGACTGGAATCCAAAGATAATTTCGTACAAGCCAAGATTAAGTTATTTTGTAGCTATTAAAACGACCATACCATATCCTGGGTATATTCCTCTTTATAGCCATAGATATTTTAATTATTTGTCGTAGCAGATTCACGATATTTAATGTAAAAATTACTATTAAAACTTAAACTAAACTGAAAATAATCAAAATCGTAGCTTTTCAAAAGGTTCAGAAGTTTCAAAATTGTAGGCATTAGAGTTGTAAAAGCTAATGTGAGGTTAGACAAGGAACTAGAACCAAATGAAATTAGGAAACAAAAATACTTTTAATACTTCTAAAAATATATGTTCCATTTAATTCTAACATATAATAAAACTGTTACATTATGTTTATCTCTTATAACATAAAACATACAAAAGTTCATTCATTGTATGTTATTCTATTATTCATTTCTAAGAGAAATCTATGACGTACTAAGCTGAAGCTAGAAACTCCGAACGAATGTTGACAGCCAATGATTAATAACGATCTAACAATACTTACTCCGAGATTACACACCTATTTTTCAACTGATTCCCGGCAATATTTCTCAAAGAAAAAGTCCGTTATTCTATATAGAATGGGAAAAAAGATAATGTTTCCTTTACTATATAAAGTAAAATAGATTGCCACAGCAATTAAAATAACAATGGATGCCATGTTACAATATCCTACTCAGATACTGTTCGGACACATTCGCTAAATAAAGCCCATTAATTGGACAAGACGACGCTGGGTTGGGCCTTCGCCAATGTAATGTATTTGTACTTGGCCTGAAATTTCATCCAGTTTCAAATAGATATTGTTCTAGTACCACATAATAATTTATACAGATTTGAATCATAACTTACGAAAAGTCAATATAGTAGTTGAACTAAACAAGAGACGAGTGAGTTTCACACAGATTATATCACCAGTTGATTTGTTCGAAACCGTATAAGTTAGACATACTTATCATTTACATTATGACTTAAAAAGTTTTAAATGAATATTATACTTTAAATTTTCTTTTCCCGCCATCCCCTCCCCATTAAAAAAATTCTTAATAAAATGTAAATAATAAATCAAGCCAAAAAATATGAGATAATTTTCTAAAATACAATTTTAATATAATCAACTTTTATTGAATTTCACAAAGTGTAAGTATTGTCACAAAAGTTCAGAATTCTACTACACGAATTTAAAACAAAATTTTTGGTCCTATTCCAAGTCGAATTTTAGGAACGTTATTCTGTAAAATACAACGAATTCTACTTAGGAAAATTGTAAGACTGTTTCAGCTAGTTCAAAGCTTACATAAAATATCTATTACTGAACATATTATGCTTATAACTTCACTTTTAGAATATAATATATTAAAATAAATACATATTTATAACTATGAGAAATTTAAGAGTAAATATTTGTTTGTTAAAAACGGTTAATTTCTATAGTGTAAAAAAAAAATTATATTATGATAACATTTTTAAACATGTTATCTATCAGGCATTCCTAGAAAAGTTTTGCTACCAGAATAGGGTAGCTCGACTCGAATGTGCACCATCGACAATAGAGGCATTTAACTTAATGTAATGTGCAGAAACTTACTGCCACAGACAGTTGGCATTCCTGTGTAATGGCTACAAATATACTTTACATACCACGTTCTACAAAGAGATATTTAACAGACGAGAATTGTATACATTAATAAAACAAAAGCATGTTAATTTTATTGTATTTACATTAAAGTTTCGATGTATTTAATTAATACAAAACAAACAATGTTCACGCCAATTTCAATGCGCATATGTTTAAATATTGATTAGACAGCAGTGGGTGCACAGCATTGCAGGCTCATAAAATTGTACGGACTTTTTGGTCTAAAACTATTTATTGCTATAGTTCCAGTTAGGATTAAATGGCATGAACATGACTTAAACGTTTCATATCGTTCTAAATCTAAAGACAGAATATAACACAGACAAAATGTGTTTTATATATAAAATATGTTATTTAATAAAATTATACATTCGATCTATACACGTTGCTTGATATAATTTAATACATAAACAATAGATTGTGATCGGCTCGTGGAGATCAGTTAATTTATTTTAGTGACCCGACCTCGTAAAGCTCCAAAAATTGGATGCGCTGAGCCTCTGATTTATAGTAGCCAATGTCGGGATTTATGCTATAACAAGAGTTATATTAAACAATGCCTGGCTTGGGATTATAAAACTCCAAATTGAGTTTTAATTTTTTTTTTGTTTTAACCAAAATTATGTGCTACAATTTAAATGAATATGTACAACACTCCATAATGTAAAGTATAATTTGAAAATTTCCCTTGTGAAAAGATTTTTTTTAATGAAATATATCTTAGTGAAGTTTTTTATCAGATCTTAGTGAGCGAAGACTTTGTTTGTGTAAAAATATAGGTACGAAAATAGTAGGTTTTACTATGTGTAAACAAAGATTGGAGTAATATGAGTTTATAACCAAACCAAATTGATGCAGATTTGTGCAGCAGTAAAGTAGCGTCAGCATATTAATCAAAATTAATATAAAATACAAAAAAAGGATAATAAACATACTTACATGCTTAATATCATTACGACAATTCTCAGTCTCGAAATTCACTTATCTAAAAGCTACATTTATAGATAATAATTAATTAATTAAAATAAATATAATGTAATTCTATATTTAATTTCCATGGCAGTATTTATGGAAGTAATAGGTAATCATATCAGGAAATATAAGCATTTATATTCTGTCTGTATTCCCGCCATAAATCTGCTCGATAATAATTGTAGCCGCCATTCGAAACACAAGTTACGATAAACGACGCAATAGTTTGCTTTGTCATATAATGAAATAATTCCACTATTTGATTTCGGCGCTAATATGCTAATTCCCTAATTGATGTTGCTGACAAACATTAATTTATGTACAGGCTTAGCTCATTTGACATTTACAGAAATATTAGAAATTGATTGTAGGCATTTGATAGGATCTTGCTTATACAACTACATATAACGCTCCAGATATTTAGATAACAGTGATTTTTTTGCAGATAGTATTTTTGTAACATGTAGGTACATCGTATTGTTAAGTAGGTTTTTGTGAAATTATAGGTTAAGCGATACAAGGTGACAAAATTATAATAAGTTTTTTTATAATAAACATATTAATTTGAAAGATGTTTCTAGAAGAATAATGTTTGAAAATATTCTACAAAATTTGAAGTAGCTTACCGTGATATGCTCTTCGCATTATTATCAATGTGCGGTGCTGCATTTCGCTAGCTGATAATGTTCGTGATCGAATTCTTAACAAGTAGAAGTAGCGAAAAATATCTGGAATTCGATATGTGCGGCTGTTACATAAAAATGTGTATACCGACTATTCTATTAAATATTTAAGAAGTTTAAATAACACAAAATAATAGTCACGAATATAAGGTCACATACAATTTTAACTTTGTACCTAATTCCTGAAACGTTTTGAAAGGAACCGTCAACCTTTTCTAAATTCGTTTCAAATTGTTTACGTGCTGCGACTGCAAAATTATTTGTTAACCTTTTCATAGGAATACACTCTGTATTTTATATGTAGATCTTAATAGCACTCATTTAAAAGTATACGAAATGTCCTCAAGTTTTTAATAATCTTCTTAAGAAAATAATATTTCATTTTTTTTATGTTCTTTTAAACATAAAAATAATGGACTATTATTCTTTATAATAATCATTCACATCTGAATCTGAATGGCGATGCTAAATTCGTCCGATAGAAAAGCATAAAATCATTTTCGGATAATTTTAACTTTTTACAACCAAAACTTGTTTATAATAAGTAATTGCAAAAAGAAGGACTATTTCTCTTATAAGGTGTGGATTACGATACGGAAAGCTTTTCTTATCTTTGAACCGTATTCTGAACTATCGACGCTCTTATTATTCCAATCACGGACCCAGTAGAATTGAAGTTGTCTCAATTCACATCAAAAATAAAAAAGACAAAGACGTATGTGGGATGTATCATATAATTCAAAATAGGATAGGATGCCGTCATCCCACAAAGATCCCGTATCTCAACCGCTGCCCCTTTTCCGAGAGATTACTCGCATCATGGCCTGCCGAAGGTAAATAGCTTGGATATCCCTTCTCACATTTATTGGAATACTCATGTAAATAACATAGCTGTAGGATTCTCTCTTCATTCATA
>DVQP01001823.1:0-14144 GCA_018231745.1 Danaus eresimus
AATATTGTTTACTATTATTATTGCTATCTTATAAATATGACGATAAACCACGGAAAACAGGTTGGGATGTGGACGTTATAAGACAAACGAGTTTGTACCAAATTAAGAACATTTATTCCATGCTTAAATCAATGAAAACAAACCAAACACTCTTTACATTTTGAAATAGAACAAACGCGACTGATATAAGTATGACCCAATGAGTTATGTATGGAGAAACAATTCTTTTTGGTTTCAGAATTTGACACATATATTAAAGTTTAAAACACAATATTTAGTTACACCATAAAGTATTCTTATTGCGATGCCTTCCAAGTTTTTCACCATATAAAAAGTACCTAAATCAATGTGTTAAATCAAGACGTTTTACAACTATTTTAATAACTTACAAAAGAAAACAAATTAACTATAAAAAGTTAGCAAATAACACTTGTAAACCTAATACTGTACGACGCAAGAGACATTTCAGAATGAAATGTTGTCTGTGTAATTGTTCTTACATTATAATTTGGCGATGTTTCAATATCTACTATTTGTGCGATGATTCTGAGTTCGTCAAAACAACAAACGGCTTCACTACTTGAAATAAAAATGTTTTAATTAATTCGCTTTTATAGAGCTTCGTTGCACTATTTCATTTTGAAACTATTCGTCTCTTGGAGCTGCCGACACATCTTACAACTGTTTGGTTCATGGAAGCACGTGTTGTGCAAAACAACCTTCTTAAGAAACAACATTTATACCTCATCTGTTATGAGATAAATAACACTCTAGAGCAGGGCGCTCTGAAGAGACGAGACGATAAAATAACAAGACAAAAATATTGTTAAAACATCTTACCTATATAAAATAACTTAGATCTCTATCATAATATTACATACATTTTTCGTCAAGGCACTTATTTCGGCTAGAACCGACTGGAACTTTCTTTGGTTATAAATATTGCGCGATTTATTTGAACTCTCGAGATAACTTACAAAATAATAACAAATGCAAAGTATCATATACATTGTAACATAAATACTGAAGCTATAATACAATTATTCGTTTTGATTTATCTAAATTTCTTTGGCAACAAGGAACACACGAAATAAATATTAATAACAAGAAACAAGAAAAAATAATAACAATCTATAAGTATATTACTGAAAACATGTCTTACGTATAATATAACCTACATGAGTCGAATTATTACCATGGCTACCGTCCGAGTCGCCGTTTCCGGAGCTGTCCTCGGTGGTAACTATAATTCACTATAATATTATGCACACGTTATTGCTCTCCTCTCTGTGGTAACTACTTGCTTACTTGTCTTAGTTTGTTTAAATAGACATCAAAAATGCTGTTACGTACCTCCCCATAAAGTTATATATTTTATTATTTGGTAACAAAAATTCATAAACTGTTAGAAGTTGCGTCATTGCATCGAAAACTGAAAAACAATAAATATTACACGATAAGGACACCGCCGACAGATCGATGTCGAGTGACTTCAGGGTTACGGTTCTGTCCAAAAGTATTCGATGACACGTCTGTCTTCAATGCAAAGTTTAGTCTTCAGCTGTAATGGAATTAAAAGCAATTAATATTGTAGGTACAAAAAAATAGCAAGGAACATTTGAAACGGCTAACTTTACTCTTGCTCGAACTAAATAAATTGAACCAAGCCGTGCATATATACATATAACCGCATGAATTTGTTAGTACGATCGCTATCCCCGAGAAGCCCCAGTAAAGTCCCAGGCGTAGCCTGTTAGTATTTGTATCAAATTGTTACTGACATTTGGCACCTCGAGCTGGGGTCATTCGGACACGAAGTCCACTTTTTCTGGCAAGTCTTTGTGGAGATGACGCTCGTGGAGGAGTAAGTTGTGTTTCTGGTACGCGCGGTACACACAGTACGGACACTTGAAGCTCGGTTGCTTCCTACACTCGTACTTTATGTGTCGCTGTAGCGAGCCTTTGTGCTTGTATTTGTTGCCGCAGTCGACACACTCGTACAGAGTCCACCCGGCCTTACCCCCGCTGAGGCCCGGCGTCCCGTAACCCAAAATATAAGGCGTGTACAACTGTGCAACTGAAATTGAAACGCAAATAAAAATAAATACGTGCAAACCATAACAAGCCGCCACCACGGACACGTAAGCAAAGCCACCTCGAGAAAGTGTCGCCCTCGACTCAAGCATAGGATAATGCACCATGTCTCCCATTTACTTGTTCCTCTAACCGTGTCGTCACACTACAACGCTACTATGAATCTTCACCCTTATGTATAGTGTCATGCAAACCGTATCTGGGTACAAGCCCCGCCATCCACCCGAAACGGAAATAACAAGTCATCCGCTTCGAGAGGACGCCAGGGAGTCCTAAAGTAAACATGCGGTGTGGTTAATAATAATACATCGTTAGTGACTGAAGGGAGGCACATCGGTGTCCGCCTCGAAGCGAGGGTAGTCGACGAATCCAAATAAAAACGACGAAATATCAAGAATAGCAACTTTATTTAAAATACAAAAAGTTTATAAAATACAATCAAATGCGTATAATCACTGTAACTCGCTGTGGCCACGTTACATGCTACAGGAGACACTCGGCGGAGGCCGCCAGTTCACAGCGAGCCGACCCTACCCTGGCGTCCCGCGGATGGACTACGTCACGCTGGTGTGCGTGGGACACGTCCCCGTCTCGTTTGTGTCGTTGAGTAATTTTATATTTTGAGAAATGCTTATCACAGGTTCGTTGTACTTAGTATAACTATTGATTTCGTCTGTATGACTTTCCGTTTCAGTATTGTCAGATCACAACCTCGACGTTCCAGACGACGACTCGCCGTCATCTATTTGAAATGATTTTGTGTAAAATATTTAAAATTCTAATGACTAAATTTGTGAAGGCACTTAGTGTTATAGTGAAATGACTTGTATCGTACTTGTACTAAACGCTCGCTACGTATTGATCGTATGATGGTAACTGCTGCAGCTAATCTAACCGGGTATGACGAAAGCAAAATCACTCGTGCGTCGATCACGAGCCCTAACCGGGGTATGGAGCGAGCAACGGCTGAGACGCGAATCATTTTGCTAACCGTGATATCGTCGCTAACTTATCATTTCTAAATGGTAATGTTTAGAAAATACTTACAAACTACGTGGAAGATATACGTTCCGTAGAAAAATGACACAACTCTAAAGGATCGTACGCGCCTAGGCTTGGAACCCCTCGACGGCAGTACATCGTGTGAGTAGTGAACATTTTAACAATCGTTTCGTACTTAATAAGGCACTCGATTCCACTGGTCAGTCCTAATAATCTAAAACCTATTGGCCCCATCGTCTCACGGAACGCACGCGTCACTACCACTTAAACATAATCTGATCTCTTCCTACGACAGACCACTAAGATCGCAATTAATATAAAAATAAATGCATTACACGTAAAGAGATCTAAAATTAATTGAAAATAAAAAAATTAACTTATATGAGTATTACAAAATAATGGAACATGCATTATGGCAAATACCTACAACTGGAAACTAAGCGACAAATAGCTTCATCTCAACTAACGACTACCGCACTTAATAATAACAGAGCAATGAACGCGGTCACTTCACTGCTGTAAGACACACGTTTAACGTCAATCTCGTCGCCACTGGAGTTAACCGAACTCAGTAAACACGAATGACAAGCCGTCAACATCTCATAATCAACGTAAAAATTTAGTCAATAGTAACTGTAACTGGTAACAAGAGTTAAACTTTCTTAAAGAACAATCTAGCGAAGCTAAACGACCGACCTCGTGCGGAACCGGGAATGATGCATCGATTCAAAAGGACCTAGTAACAAGAATAAGAAGCTAACTACACCAAGGTCGCTCTCATATACTGAATAAATGCAAGAGGCGGCGCACACTCGCACGGGCGGCGGGCGGCGGCGGCGGGCGGTCTGAGCGAGGCGGAGCAGGCGCCGGCGGCGCTATCACAAGGCTGAGAGATCGTACGAGGCCGGCGGGCTGCGGACACTACGTGCAGGCGTCCACGTTGTCCTGCTTGATGTACTGCTCCGGCTTGAGGTGCACCTCGCGGTGCATGCGCTCCATGTGGCGAGCGATGTGCATCTTCTGCTTGGCGCGGTACACGCAGTAAGGGCACTGGAACTGGGGCTCCTTGCCGCACTCCCACTTCTGGTGGTTGCGCAGCGATGACTTGAGCTTGTAGACGCGGCCGCAGTCCGGGCAAGTGAAGCTGGGCTCCCCGAGGGCGGGCGGCGGCGGAGCGCGCGCGCCGGGCCCGCCTCCGGCCAGCGGCAGCGCCAGGCGCGCCGACCACTGCTCCCACGACAAGCCGCCCAGCCGCACCAGCGCCTCCTCGCCCGCCGCACCTGCAACACCCGGACCGTCACTGCCGCCGCTGAGCACGCTCCTCACGGATACAAGCACAGATACGGATACGTGTTACGATACCTACATGTATAATACATACATACACATACATACATACAGAAGGTTATATAACGATACATAGATAAAGTGATACGTGAACGAACACTGAAGGTGTGCTACTGTGAGTGTCCACCGAGTGCTGTGATCAAAGCTTTGCGAAGGAAAGTAAAAAAAAGAACAAAAAACAAATATAACGTTTATTTCGGTCATCGGAATAGTTTCCTGCAATACAGTCCCTGTTAGCTTCCCCTCGGGGAGGGATTCGTGTACCGAGGCGGCATATGGCCTTAACAGTTTTAGTCACTTTTCGCGCTACTTTAAAAACTTTGTTAATTATAATGTAGTCTCCCGACCCGGGGGCTTTCTTGTCTACCTGAAATTATTAATTATATTAGTATGAACGAAAGAGGAAAGAAAACAATCGTAGAGGCGCAAGGCCGAGTGAGCGGTGAGACGTGCAGCATGCTGGGTTACATGTACGACGGGAAATAGACGAAACGGACTTACCTAGCGGCTAGAGGAAAGAACACAGTCACAATGTGAGGGATGACATACAGATGAAAAGAAAAAAAATTAACAAAGTATACGATATTTATATTTTATTAAACTTTTCTACCAAGTAAACCCCAATATATTCATATAAAAATCACGCTAATTAATTAACTAATTCCAATAACATTAACAAACAATGAACTTAGAAACATCCAAAAACGTTGACCTAATTCATACATTAGTACCTAACACCTCTCCTCTAACATGATATGACGGAGCATTGCGTTCGGGACAGTAACTCAATGCTTAGCAATGACTCGACTCAACAACAACATTTTGAGTTAAACCAACTTTAAACTAATACTGACTTTGGTCAAATAGCTTTGTTATCCTAAATTAACAACAAAAAATATCAACAGTCAATATGCTAAACGAACTTTGAATATGTATTGCGAATAAAAATATCATTTAACATCAAAAACAATTTTTTTAATAATTTTGAACACATTTTTCCCAGTAAACCGAAGGTAAACCATATATTATAATAAATATAAATATTTCGTATTATCTACAGGTAACATCGTAGGCACATAATCGATGAGCTTTTTGCTTACCTAATCTAGATCGCCTCGAGCACAAAGGCGTTTTGAACTCTTCGCTATTCGAGGCGACCGCGGGCCGGACACTTGGCCGGTCCGACTATCAATTTATATCTAACAAGTAATAATAATACAACTAGTAAATAAAACTTTGGATCGTCTATCAACGGGAAGACAGGAGGCTGGTCCCTGAGAGGCGAGGGGAGGGGAGGACGAAGACGTCACCCGTCAATAGAAAATAACACTACTGAGACTTGAAGCGGTTCAAGACAAATATCAACAGTTATAATATCATTGCACAAGTTTCTCGCTATTGGAATTATTCCGTGTGAGGAATGTTAGGGTACTACAAACTAGACGAAATTCGAGTTGACTTCCTTCATATCATTATACTATATAATATAATATTCTCTCATAAAAATAAAATCCCTCCCTTCGGAGGGACGATAACCTCTCGTGTGTAAATTTATTTGGAAGAGGACTCCGCGGCGTTCGGTGGCGAGCCCCGCGGAGAGTGTTCTGACGAACGGAATACTTAGGTCAGTCTCAACTACGACGATAAACTCTAAACAAAGTAACGAAAACAACAAAGCGGCGCGGAGGCCGGCGGGGAATGTGCACGTTACGTCTACGGTCTCCCGTGTATATCAAAAACTCGTATAACAAAATAAATAATATAATCGCGGGCCTCGGCTGTCTACTTTGGTCTAGTGCGGGGTGCGGGGGGCGGGGGCGGGCCGCGCCGTCAGACGGAGGTCTTCTTGTTGCGGCGCACCTTGCTGGTGGCGTAGATGTACCACTCGGTGTTGTGGTGCTTGCGGATGTGCACGCCCAGGTTGCCGCGCTGCTTGGCACGGTAGGCGCAGTAGGGACACTGGTGGGCGGGCGCCTTGCCGCCGCACTCCACGTTCTCGTGCCTCCGCAGCGTGGACTTCCAGCGGTACCTCTTGCCGCAGTGGCGACACTCGAACTGGCGGCTGGCGTCGTCTTCGTCGCGGCGCGGCTTGTGCTCGGGCTCGGGCCCGGGCCCAGCGAACGCCGCGTCCGCCTCGTCGGGCAGCACGATGTCGTCGGTGTCGTCCGCCTCGCCCTCCGACTCCGGCTCCTCCTTGTTGAACAGGGCATGCGCGTGCGCGTGATGCAACAGGGCGGGGAGGGCGGGCAGCGCGGGCAGAGCCAGCGAGCCCTGCGCGCGCTGGGCGGACAGCAGGGACAGCAGGGACGGGAGGCTATCCTTGTGGACCTCTGGAATGCGACACATTACCGTATTGCAAATAATAAGTGAAGCGGATCTACGCACGCTCTTGTTAATGCTACCGGAGCTGAATAAAATTAAGGAACCAAAGAAATGCGTTATGGTAACAATGACGATATAAAAAAAATCTGTTAGGAATCGTAAGAGGCGAAGCTTCTAATTCATGCGGACATGCACGGACCGAGCTCGTCGGTCTCCGAGTCGTCTTCCCACAAGGACGGACACGGGGCGCGGCGGGGGAACAAATCAAAGGCCGGTGACGCGATTACATCGTTTAATATCTAAAAATATATCCAACGACGAGTCCGATCGCTCGGACAAGTATAAGGCACTGGCAGACGGATGCGGGGGCGGGGGGCGCGCGGGGCGGGCGTCAGGCGCGCAGGGCGGCGGGCGTCGCGGCCGGCGCCAGCTCGGGGTGCTTCTTCTCTATGTGCTTCTTGAGCTCGTTGCGGCGATGCTTGCTGTAGGAGCAGTGCGGACACTTGTACTGCGGCTCCCGCCCGCACTCGAGCGTCACGTGGCGCACCAGGTTCTTGCGGGCGTTGTAGCAGCGCTGGCAGTTGGGACAGCGGTAGCCCTTGTCGGTCTTGTACTGGGCGCACGGCAGCTGCTGCGGCCCGCGAGGGAACACGTGGTAGCGCGTCTCCGGCTCCGCCTTGGGCTCGGCTTCGGGCTCGGGCTCCGCTTTGGGCGCGGGGTCGGCGGCGGGCGAAGGCTGGGCGCCGAGCGGCCGACGCTCGTTCTCCTTGACGTCGTCGCCCGCCACGTCCGCGGCGCTCACGTTCTTGAGGATGGCTAGCGTGGTGGCGAACGACGTCTCCTCGCTCACTTTTTTACTCCGCGTCATAATACTATGCCTGGGGGTCGTCCTTCGACCTGAAATGAGGAAAAGCATACAGTCCGATTTTCGGTCGGTCTTCTGGTTTTGTTATAGCGAATGAATGAAATTAATGTCAAGCTTAAAAAAACACAAAACGTATAAGAAAACGATATATTTAAGAAACTACAAATTCAACAAAAAAAAAAAACGCTCTTAAACGCAAATAATTGAAAAACGAAACAAAAAATATTTATACTTCTAAACGATTCAAAACAACCAACAAAATAACTATAGGTCCTACAAAATAATCAACTCGAAAAATAAATGGCCCTTTGAAGATCGATAACAAAAAAAATATATAACATGATAATTTACGTTAGAAAGTCTTTTCGTAACAATTCATGTTTTAACAAAACATATATAAAAATAGCGAAACAAGATATAAAAGCCAAACATCTACAAATGCTGGCTGGCATGGCGCCTAGGCGGCGTGTCTGTGGGCGCGTCATGTTTCTGAGCTATGTGCATGGTCAGTGTTTTTTTCTGTGAATATTTTTTCCCGCATACTTGGCAGGCGAACTGCGGTCCCGTGACGCACTCGTACTTCTCGTGGCGCAGCTTGTTCCTCCTGTACTTGTACTGCTTCTTCTTGCATATAGAACAGAGATACCGTCTCTCGTTCCCCGCGTGCTCCTTCCTGCCCCCGGCCGGGCCGTCTTCCCGAGACTTCTTATACTTCCTATTGCCGGGCATTCTCTTTCTATAAGCTCTCTTCACCCTCGCCTCCCCCCTCTCGGCCGGTCGCCTCTCGTGATCCTCTACGCTACCATGTTTTAGATATCCACGGGTTAATGGAAAAGGGGTTTTATTGTAACTCGAGTTACTTGTTAGAATGGCGGATGGTTCTGGAAGGCGAAAACAATGAAAAGCGAGAATGAGGTATAGAAAGCATAGATATTAGTTGCAGAGGTTCATATGTTATGTTATGTCTTTCTCTTGAAAGAGGTCAATAATGTATACACATAATACGTCACACAGGCTATGCGGCAGAGATCGATAAGCGTTAATGGCTCGCCATGATTAAAGAATTAGTCGAATGCGGGGAAAACGGAATGAGAGGAAATGGCTAACGGATCACCCGACCTCGGCCCCGCCGTCAGCACGTCTTATACATTAACATAGTCCGAGTGTCGGCAGAAACATTGTGAGAAATGAAATGCGCATCCACTCGCCACGGAGTCGTCGCGAGCCGTCCGACCACGGAACACAGTTGGTGCAGTGAACATGCACGTCAATATACAATGTACTTAAAACATGAATCGCTCGAAAAAGACATCTGCAGTGAAATCACATGTGAATGCAAAATAAAGAGAAATAAATAATAAATAAATAAGCCACACAACCAAAAAACCACTACGATAATGATATAAGAACGTTCGTTTACCTGAGGGCACGCGAGAGGGCGCTCCACGCGGCGGCGCGGCGCGGGCTCCGGCGCTCCGCCTCCACACTCCGCACGCACTGAACGGCAAGGAACGGCACGGAACGGTCGAACGCGACCGAGGAAACACGCGCGGCTCGCAACGGACAATAAACAATGACAAGGGTCAGGTTATAGGCACTAGCGTTCGATAGCATTGTATTAGGTGTGACGTGCGACACTCAAGTACGGTCAGTCAACTACACTACGAATACGTACAAATAATATGAACATACTCACCTCCCGCCGCGACGGACTCGCGCCCACGCGCCCACACACACACGCACACGCGCACACGCACACGCACACAGCACTCGACCGACTACGGGGTGTAATACAGTGAACCGCACTTACCTCGACTATAAGGTTACCTCGCCTCGAGGGCTACATCATAAAAACCATACCTTTCTACCATACCTTTACCTGTGGCTCTGAAATGTCCTAAAATGTATTCATTATATATAGGAGGGTATAAGATTGCAATAATATTAGTAGTTTATAATATTAATATTAGATAGATCTATTAAGGGTTCAAAGTTTCACATGTGAAAACACTAGCACTCTCGTATCCGCTGTTGTGGTATGTCATTTCTAAATATATAACTAGATATATATCATTTAAGCAATGACTGTCTGTCTGTTTACAAATTATGGGAAGACATTGCGCATTTCATCCGTTCCTTGTACGTCTGGAGCAATCAACTTTCTCGCCAAGGACCCGTCGGCACTCGGGCGGACCGGCGACTAAAGTTCATTGTTCCAGAGATGACCATCTCAAATCCCACACATCTTGTATTGTAATAGACTAATGTTATATAGTGACAATCAACGATACACACACTGCAATACAAGATGTTCATTGTTTAATACAGCTGTCACGGACACCGGCGGGCAGCTCTGCCCGTGACAGCTGCTGCACTATGTTTCAGCTTACCTTGATTCTCTCGAACGCTGTCATTTGAATTCATAATTTCATCTTGAGATCTTTCCATATGCCATTGAAAATCTGTAACAGAGGATGTCATTATAATATCTCTCGCTTTCATTCACTAAGCAATATCAACTTGACAACATATAAAAAGTTAACTATATAATGTGCTACGGATCCGAGCAATTCTATATATTTCTGCATTAAATTCTGCAACTCACGGTGACAAAGGGACGACTATTTGAGGAGTTTATTTACTGGTAAAGGGAGTTAGTGAATCTATTTAGGCAAATATGAGTGTTACTGACTGCGCACGACATCGTTGTGGTCCGCGGGCGGGGTGTGAGCGTCGTCTAGTGTGAGGTCCTCCACGTCCCGGGCCAGCTCCTCCTTGCAGGGCGGCTCGGGGCTGGCGGCGGGCGCGGGCGCCGCGGCGGGTACGGGGCTGGACGTGCGCCGCGCTTTCTTACGCCGTCTGGATGGACTCAGAGACCCCGAGCGACTGTCCGAGCTGCCATCTCTCGTCTGAATTATGGAAACATGGTCATTTGATTATGATTTGACGATGATGATGGTCATTTGACTATGATGTACATCTTGTAAATGTTATTGCTCACTTTAACATAATCTTAGACGATTTATAATTTAAAAAAATTGTAGCATTGAATGTCAGTGTTCTGTCACATGAGTTACTCAACCTGTTATTTCATACTTATAATATACTCCGGAATACAAAACTATTCAAGAAGAAAATTCATATCAACAGAGTAATATATAAATAATTCATAATAAGGAAACCAGACTAATAATATATCTAAAACTTGTCACAAGTTAGATGGTTCAAATAAAAAAATTGGTTTATTTCCGTTCGTCTTCAGTGCCTAATTAAACATACTGTTTTGTTGTGACATCTTTAGATTAAAAGTATTTTTTTTTTACTTACAACATTAAGTTTATTTTACCTACATAATGTAAAGACACTGTTCTTTTAGAATATATATATAATATCAACATATCAAATTATAAAGTTTGACAAAAAATTAAAATAGGAGATTTATGGCAAAATTTAAAACTAAATGTAAACTTTTTCTTTTAAAATTATAAATAAAAAATGTATTTTATTGTTCATCAATAGTCCCACTTTAAATCTAGTGCTGTTTAAAATGTATTGTATTTTACAAAAAAATTATTTGGTTTTCGCTGCAGATCCATTGAATTATGTATGACATTACTCTCCAACCGTTTCCTTTAACATGGAAGATGTAGGCAGTAGACTTATGATCATCATGACGGTAGATTCATGATTTATGTAAATCAAATGAACCTCTTAATACATTTAATGAATATATTCATTATATACAAATAAACTTACTTGTGGAGGTGGGGATGGCGCGCGGGGCGGGTGTGCGGGTGCTGGGGGAGGGCGCGACGGTGGCCTGGATGGCTTATTATCTGAGAGACCCTTGATTTGAAGTGACTCCGCTGCCTTCAGCAGGGCAGCCAGTTGGTCTTGAGAGATGTTCACCTCTCCACGGTACATATAATCCATCATAGCTCTCAGTTCAGCAAATTTGACATCTTTTAAAATGATTATTGGATGTTTGTCAAACTGTTCGGATAATACACTCTGAAATAAACATATTTTTGTAGCAACAGTTACTATTTTAGGTAAAATCAAATGACAAGGCATAATGACATTTCTGAGTATCTCAATAATTAACACATTACGAAATACCAGTTAATTAATGTATTATTTTCTAATTAAACAAATGATTTTGACGGTTTGTCCAAAATTAAATGAACCTATTTAAAAACAAGTATCTATAAAAGTAGTTGTAACAACTTTCAATTGCCAACTCATCTATACATTAATATAAACTAATTGCTAGCATTTGAAAGCTAGAATGAAACAACTGAATGTTTATTAGAGCAAGACTATGCTGCTTTGTAACTAAGTTATATACGAAACCAATTGACCTAGATAAAGAATTAACATGATACCAACCTCGAAATATGGACTGCACGCAGACAAAACCACTTTGTGTGCCTTTAGTGTTCTCCCTTCGGCAGCTAATGTGCAGTCCACGTGAATTTCTTTCACTAACAAAGTATCAAACACTGAAACCAGCGTCGATTGGTGGTTATTCCACCGCAGACAGAACTGCTGGTCATCATCCATGGTGATTTCGTGCCACGCGCCGCGCCCCTAGTCCTACGATAGCGAACACTTAATTAACACTATTTACGTATCTACGTCTAAACACCTCGCAATAATCAGGTCGTCATGAAAATTTTTGTGGCCTCTTAAATGATTAAAGTTATTAACTTATCAAACACAGCCCGAATTGTCTCACCGTTTTATTTCATAGAATGAGATCACGCCTCAACTTAACTAAATTAACTTTCTGGACCACATACGGGCAGTCGTAAGCGACGCGGCACAAAGAAAATGGCCGCTTTTCCAGCGCGACAAAAAATAAAATGGCGACGAAAATTCTAAGTTTTACTATTTCCTGAACAAAGTTGCTATTCCACGTAATACAAACTCAAAATAATGATAACAAAACCTCAATGAAACAACAACTAACTTTGTTACTCATTAAAAACTTTTTCAAACTTTAGTTCGAAAGTTCACAAGTGGAAATTTTTAAGATGAAAAGTCGTAACAGGAAGGTAAGCACTTGTCGGATTCATTATGTTTAACCAAACATCACAAAACCACTTACCTCAACTATAACATTCACTGTCTTATAATAAACTAATACTTCGTTTTGTAATAACTATAACACTTAATACGAATGTATTTGCTTTGCACACCCGCCAGCTTTCTTAGAAAGAAAATACTAAACTATGCTATGTTGCAAGTTTAGCAAAGCGAAAGGCACCTCTACTAAAACCAAACGAAGTACAAGTTGGAAACGGGCAACCGAGTGACCCAAAATAAGCTCTAGTAATGTTGCCACTACGAATAAAAAAGAAAGCTTGTTAACATACTAAATCTATTGAAAACAGGTAATTAATCCTTTATTTATGTATGATTTTAACTACAATGTGAAAAAATATAAATAAATATATATGCATTATTGTCCAAACTCATGTAATACTTACTTAAACCTTATAGTAATTATATTTAACCTTGACCTAATTTATAAAAACTTTGTCTCGTGATTTATGTCATAAATTTGTTTTGATATGATGTAAAATGTTTTTTTAGAAACATATTCAAACTGTTAAATACATTTTTGTTGGTTAAGTTACCATATTTTATATTTAAAACAGTGTTGAATATAAATTAACAGAAGCATCTTTTAACTCAAGCGCCATCTGTCAAGTGACATGTGAATTATTTGATGTTTTAAATTGCTCACGACACAAGTTTGCTGCTTATTGTTTAGTTGTCTAGTTTTTTGAGTTGTTCAATTTGTATTTTGTACTTAGTCTGCATAACTTACAATGGTCAGTTTTGTTATTACGAGTGAGTGAAATAATTTATGCTCATAAATTAATATTTCTTCATTATACCGTTACTGATATCTTATTGTTTCGTTTTTTTTGTGGATATGGAGTTCGATAATTTTCGTTATTTTCAAACTGTTTGTCTTAGATTAAATGAATTTTTTGTGTGTCTATCCTCAATTTTTATTTGTATCATATTGAAATGGTTATACAGGCGATATAAATTTAATTGATTTAGAAATATAGTATATCATTTCTACTAAGTCGCTTATTTGCATGCAAATTGTTTAATTTGTTGAGTCTATACAATGTAATTGAATTAATTAACTTATATTTTATAATTACATATTTCAAAATATGCGAAATTCGATTTATTATTGATATTTTTTTAAATGGCTGGTATATGGTTTTGTAAATGACAGTATTATATATAAAGGAAAATATTATGGTTTTCGATACAGCTAGAGAATTAAGTTATTCCTAACTTTTTTTTACGGCTGCACATAGTGAATAAGCAAATTTATAACAACTTAATCTGTATACCCAATTTAAAATGTAATTTTGTTATTTATATAGAATTATAATAAATAAATATGAGTTTTCTAAACAAGTTAATAAAAAAATATTTGACTGTGAAATTTAACTATGTACTTAATTATTGTTGTGCTATGGAA